>BSBK01006315.1:0-228428 GCA_027943335.1 Chamaecyparis obtusa
ATATATATCTATATATATAGATATATATATATATATATATACATATATATTTATGTATATAGATATATATATATAGATAGATCTATTTATATATGTATATATATATATAGATAGATAGATCTATATATATATATATATATATATATATATATATATATATATATATATATATATATATATATATATATATATATATATATGCTTGAGAAACATTATATTTTTCTAAATAAAATGTGTTCAAATCAATTTATATAAAATCCTCTTGTACAATCAATATAATAAATTAACTATCATATTTATATTTTTTCTATTACATGTAATATAATATTAAAATTATATATTGTAACATTATAAATTAAAAAAAATTGTAAAATAAAATAGCTAACCATAAATTTTATATATGTATCAAGAAATGTACAATACTTTGGAGTTTTGCACAGTAAACGCATGATGCAAGCATGTGAATTGAACTTGACAAAGCCCGACCATGACATTGACATGACAAAACAAAAGATACGACATGGGAAATAAAATGTTTTGACTAGCTAGAAAGTTTGAGCTTAGTGTCTGCTCTTTAAGCAAGGTTGTTTTAAGATGCTTTCTTTAAAAAATTCCATCATTTCTCTGTTGTTTTTCAAATATATTTCACAATTTTCTTGAAATTCTTGAATTTGGTTCTTTTAAATGTAATATAATCGACTAACATGGCATTGATGAGAAACTATTACTCCCCTTTTCTTCAAAAAGTTATAGAGTGCTACATACTTTGGATGTACCAAAGAAATTAGGTGCCCTTTAAATTTCCATTGTTATAAAAACTAGCAAATATATAGTCTATATATAATTGTATCATCTTAAAATGGAAGCACTTCCATGATAAGAGTGTTTAGCCCTCCAAGTAGGTGGTTTGGGGTCATGTTAAGTGCCTTGATTGGGTCTTTTCATGTATTTGGCTTTTCTCCCCGCTTTCCACCTCTTCCCCGCACTTGATTTCTTCATTCTAGGTGAAATTAGGGTTAGGATCTTAAGGATTCTCCTGAATTTCCCTCTTCCATAGCTCTATTTTCTAGGTAGGATTTAGAAATGGATCCTCCTAGCTTTCATTTCAATAATCATAAGATTTTATGTCTATTCCTAATATTCTGTCCTGTTCTGGCATCATTTCTAGGTTTTTGGGCATCTCTGGGACCTCCTAATTTAATTTTGAGTCAACCTAAGAAAAAGGTCAATGTCTTAGGTTGACCCTAACTAGGTTAGGGTCAATTTCAACTTTGACCCCTTTCTCCAAAATTTCAAATTCCAAAATCTCCGGGCTACAGGCTTTCGGGATATTTATTTTCCCACTTCCGGGTCGACCATTTCGAGTTTTGGGATGGTAAATCTTTTAATTGCATTTAATCTAAGTATATTTTTTAAAGGTGAGGACCTAATTGGGATTTAATTCTCCAAGGTGGCCCATCTAGAGGAGTGTGCCCTAGATCACTATAAAAGGAGGCCTTCCTCTCTCATTTTCATATCTCAAGTTTTCACATCCACACTCAAGCAATTTCATGAGCAAGCTCTCAAGTGAAAGCAAGTCTTCAAGAATTCAAATATTCAAGAATCCATCAAGGAGATCCATTGTTAGCTATTGAATCATTCAATCTCTTTGGAGCCCCCTTGAAGATCTATCCTTATCCATTCATTCAAGCCTTCTCATATGCAAAGATCAATTCAAGATTGGTGTTGAAGATCAAATACCATTGATTGAAGACATCCTACATTCATTGAAGCATTCAAAATTGTGGATTGGAGGATTCGAATCCTCTATAAGGACTTCAACATAAGTGAGGTGATTTGTTTCAATTACTTTGTTTATGCACAATGCATTTTAATTCAATTTCAAGGTTAATTTCTAAACTGGGGTTTGACCAAGGCAAACCCCCCATACAACAAAAACCCCCATTTTCTTGCAGGTACATGTGCAGAGTTTCAGATCTGAGAGTGAATTTGGATACCCTTTTCGGCCATCTTCTAGGATTTGTGAACAGAATTTGAATCAGACTTCAAATAAAGAATGTGGTATTTGACCTTTTATGAGGGTCAAACCTGAGCTGAGCCATCTTGAGGAAAGATTTCTACGTTTTCTTTGTCTTGGCTATTTCCAATCTAGGACAGGTTTCAGATTTTCTAGAAAGTATACACAGACATCAAAATTCAACATTTTTCAGATCTACCCTATTTGGAGGTTAGTACTTGTATTTCAATTATTGTATATTCTAAACATATCCATTCCACTAAAAGGGAAATATTAGATTTACTTTCTTTTCCATATTACCCATAAATTGATTCGATTGTGTATTAACCTCTAGATTGATCAAATCGGATCTCTTCATTGGGGAATTTAGGTTTGAGAATAGGTCTCATATTTCCTCCTTTGTGGTAGCTTTTTTGTGTGTTTGCCTACTGTACTGTGCTTCTCCCGTAATGTTTTTGCTAAATGTTGTTAGATTCTTTTATACAATATTTGTTACTCAGTTGGTGCAAGGTGATGAAGGAATTGAACCTGTTGTTCAAATTCTTCTATATGTATCTCTATTCTTCTATGCGTTGTTCAATGTTATGTTGTAACTGTGCTAATGGTGGCACTAATTCTTTTTGGTCTCCATGTCATGGTCTGAAAAGATTCTCCTCCGTATATGTTATGTGATCTTTCCTCCTTTGCGATTGTGGTTCTACTTTCTTTGGGGAATGATGTCAATTCATTTGCAATAATATCATATATATATATATATATATATATATATATATATATATATATATATATATATATATATATATATATATATATATATATATATATATATTATCTTATGATCATACGAACCCCATGGTAGGTAGATCCCTTCCGTGTTCTATGTATGTTTCTGTGATATTTCCCTTGAGTTTTCTTCATCTAGGGGCATCTCAACGTGGAAATGTAATCAATGGAGTTGTTTATGTTTTCATTAAAGCCATTGCTCCTGTTAAAGTGTCAGTAATGACATTAACATGGGGGCATACGCTCTGCTCACCTATTGCACACATGCACTTTTCAATACACATTATTTTCAAGATACTTCTTTTCCCTTTTTGGATTAGTAACTAATCCTTAAAGCACAGATTTATATTTTAGGATCCCTTGATCCCTCCAGTTTCAAATATACATATATTGTGATCCCTTATGGTCGAAAGTGTCCTTAAGACTGGATCTCTTTTGTTTTTTATTTTTGGTTTTATTCTTATGGAATAGAATATTCCTAAGGATAAATCCTTGATGGGTTGACTAGTGAGTAGCCACATTCACCAGGCGGTTCAATTCCATCTTTCCAGTTGCACCATTTTCTTGTGTGGTTCACAATGAGACATAAGTTCTCATTGGGCAAGGTAAGCACACCATCTTTCTCTCTCTAGAGATGTCTCTCTTATTATGATCTAGGATTTGATGAAGACTTGAGTCCCTGGGGGCTTAAGGTTCTCTTTGTCCTTTGGATTATGATAAGATTATCTTTTTATTCTGATCTCCTTTACCAAGAGTTTGCAATGAGTCCATACTCTTGCTAAAGTGGGGGCTTAATGTATCGTCTTAAAATGGAAGCACTTCCATGATAAGAGTGTTTAGCCCTTTGAGTAGGTGGTTTGGGGTCATGTTAAGTGCCTTGATTGGGTCTTTGCATGTATTTGGATTTTCTCCCCGCTTTCCACTTCTTCCCCGCACTTGATTTCTTCATTCTAGGTGAAATTAGGGTTAGGATCTTAAGGATTCTCCTGAATTTCCCTCTTCCATAGCTCTATTTTCTAGGTAGAAATTAGAAATGGATCCTCCTCACTTTCATTTTAGTAATCATAAGATTTTATGTCTATTCTTGACATTCTGTCCTGTTCTGGCATCATTTCTAGGTTTCTGGGCATCCTTGGGACCTCCTAATTTAATTTTCAGTCAACCTAAGAAAAAGTTCAATGTCTTAGGTCGACCCTGACTAGGTCAGGGTGAATGTCAACTTTGACCCCTTTCTCCAAAATTTTAAATCCCATAATCTCCGGGCTTCGGGCTTTCAGAGATTTATTTTCCTGCTTTTGGGTCGGCCATTTCGAGTTTTGAGATGGTAAATCCTAAAGGTGAGGACCTAATTAAGATTGAATTCTCCAAGGTGGCCCATATAGAGGAGTGTGCCCTAGATCACTATAAAAGGAGGCCTTCCTCTCTGATTTTCATATCTCAAGTTTTCACATCCACACTCAAGCAATTTCATGAGCAAGCTCTCAAGTGCAAGCAAGTCTTCAAGCATTCAAGTATTCAAGCATCAATCAAGGAGATCCATTGTTAGCTATTGAAGGATTCAATCTCTTTGGAGCCCCCTTGAAGATCTATCCTTATCCATTCATTCAAGCCTTCTCATATGCAAAGATCAATTCAAGATTGGTGCTGAAGATCAAATACCATTGATTGAAGACATCCTACATTCATTGAAGCATTCATACTTGTGGATTTGAGGATTCGAATCCTCTACAAGGACTTCAACATAAGAGAGGTGATTTTTTTCAATTACTTTCTTTATGCACAATACATTTCAATTCAATTTCAAGGTTAATTCTTAAACTGGGGTTTGACCAAGGCAAACCCCCCATACAACAAAAACCCCCATTTTCTTGTAGGTATAGGTGTGGAGTTTCGGATCTGAGAGAGAATTTAGATACCCTTTTCGGCCATCTTCCGGGATCTGCGAATAGAATTCGAATCGGACTTCAAATAAAGAATGTGGTATTTGACCTTTTATGAGGGTCAAACCCAAGCTGAGCCATCTTGAGGAAAGATTTCTGGGTTTTCTTTGTCTCGGCATTTCTAGTCTAGGACAGGTTTTAGATTTTCCAAAAAGTACACACAGACATCAGAATTCAACATTTTCTAGATCTATCCTATTTGGAGGTTAGTACTTGTATTTAAATTATTCTATATTCTAAACATATCCTTTCCACAAAAAGGGAAATATTAGATTTACTTTCTTTTCCATATTACCCATAAATTGATTCGATTGTGTATTAACCTCTAGGTTGATCAAATCGGATCTCTTCATTGGGGAATTTGGGTTTGAGAATAGGTCTCATATTTCCCCCTTTACATTTGAATAGAGGTGAATCCATTTTACATCTATTCAATAATACACTGAGATGTATCGAGGTGTTGAATTTTTTCAACTTTAGTTTTCATTATAGGTGAATGATAAAAAAAGTAAACACCTTGATACATCTCGATGTATTATATATAGACTATATATTTTCTAGTAGCAGTCATGACGAACATAAGACATTGAATAAATTAATATATAATTGTAGAAGACATTTTTATTGAATAAAAATTAATATAATTCGGCTAAACATCATGATTAGGGCTAAATTGAGTGTTTAGGTTATTCTTAGAAATATGGTATAGCATTACATTTAGGATTATGGTTAGGGTTAATAGGTCTATGCCATGGTTAGGGTTAGGACTCATGGTATGGTTAGGGCAAGGCTTACAATTATCATTATGAAGTTTGAAGTACAATTATTATTAGGGTTATAATTATTGACAGACATAGGATTAGGGTTAGAGTTTGGATTATGGTTAGGGTTATGATTAGGATATTGTTACAATTAATGTTTAGAATTAGAGTTAGGATTATTATTATTGCTAGGGGATTATGGTTAATATTTTAGTAATGGGTAAGATTTAAATCATGATTATGATTAGAGTTAGGATTAGGGTTAGGGTTATAATTATGATTATAGTTAACCCCAAATGTTAAACCCTAATCCTAAATATTACTCTAAATCCTAAGTCTAATACTTGAACCGTAGTCCTAACCATAATAATAACCTTCATATAAAGTAACCCTAATCCTAAATACTAAACCCTAATCCTAATCGTAATTGTTAAAAACTAATCCTAACTCTGATATTAAATGATCATCCCTAAATCCTAAATCTTAATCTAAACCATAATCCCAAATGTTAAACCCTAATCCTAAATGGTAAACCCTAATCTTAAATGATAAACCCTAACTCTAACTATAACCTTAAATCTTAAATGATAAACCTTATTTATAAATGAGTGAGACCCTAATCCTAAATGCACAACCCTAAATCATGAATCCTTACCTAAACCACAATCTTAAATACTAAAGCTAATTATTAATGCTAAGCCATAATCCTAATTATAACTATAGATGATAAACCCTGATCTTAGGCCTAATACAAATCATAGACCTAACCATAACACTAATAATTATGTGAACCCATACCCTAATCCTAACCATAATTACAATCCTTAATCCTAAATACTAACCTTAATTGATAAACAATAATCAGGGTGTAACATTTAAGATTAGGATTAGAGTATAGTATTTAGGATAAGGGTTTAGCATTTACAATTAGGGTTAGGATTATGGTTTATAATTTATAATTAGGGTTTAGTATTTAGAATTGGGGTTTAATATTTATGATTAGGGTTTAGGTTAGGATTTAAGGTTCAGTATTCTAGATTTGACTTTAGCGTTTAGTATTATTGTTTAGCAATTATTGCTTAGTATTTAGCATAAGGTTTTAGCATTTAGGATTAAGAGTTATGATTGGGATTAGGATTAGGGTATGGGTTTATATAATTATTAGTTTTATGCTTAGGTTTAGGGTTTATATTAAGGATATAATTTAGGATTAGGGTTTAGGTTTTACAGTTACAGTTAGGATTATGGATTAGCATTTACATTTAGGGTTTAGATATAACTTCTTATAAGGAAAATTTATTAAAACTAGTTATATTGAAATCTCAAATTTCTTATTATAATTAAATATTAAATAGAATTATATTAATAAGATATAGTAATTTTATTAAAATTAAAATCAAAATTATATTTCATATTAGAATTGTAATTAATTACTAAATTAGGCAAGTAATTGGCCACCACGTGGCACTTGTTAGTACTTGCTAATAGGCTAGCAAGTACTATTGCATCACTTTTTGGATTTCTTTCATTAAGTAGTGATTAGAAGCAATTCTTTGCACCAATTATAATTTAGTATTTTCTTAATTTGTTAAAAATAACACATATTCTATAGTCTAAATGTTAATTTTTTAAGTTTACAATTTGTAAAAATTATTTACTGATAATTTAATTGGTTAAATCATTTGAGGTCTTATTACATGAGTGAACCAATTAAAATGTACCATGTTTATTATTTATTGTACATTTTTTATTCAATATAATGAAAATCGTGCATTCAAAGAATACAAAATCGTGCATTCAAATAATAAAATATATTACATAAATTTTTAATTTGGAATTTATAAAATGTATAAGTCATTTATTTTTTTATTTGTGAAATTTTTAATTTTTAATAAATAAAATAAGATGAAAATAAATTATTATTTTGTTGAGAACTTCAATCTATTTTTATACTTTATTTTTTAAGAAATAAATAAATATCTACATTTCAAACGACTTTTTAGTTTATTAATAGTAAAACCATAAATTACAATTATAAAATATTAAATTGATTAGATTGAAAGATAAATGTAAGAAATGATTAAAATTTTAGAAATTTATTTAAATATAAAAATTTGAAAAATAATGACAAATATAATTATATATAAATTAAGGTAATACAAATAATGAAAATAGGTTATTATCTAAGTTTATCAAATAATTTTTTATTATATGTAAATATTTTTTTAAATGAGACTCTATTAAACAATGATTCTAACAACACTAACTCTACATTAACAACTACTCATTTCAAAATAAGATTATACTATCATAATATTTTGGTAACTTGTTTACATGTCACTTATTAGTACTTCCCGATAGGCTAGCAAGTACTATTGCATCACTTTTTCCATTTCTTCCATTAACTAGTGATTAAAACCAATTCTTTGCACCAATTATAATTTAGTATTTTCTTATTTTGTTAAAAATAACACATATTCTATAGTCTAAATGTTAATTTTTTAAGTTTATAATTTGTAAAAATTATTTTTTGATGATATGATTGGCTAATACATTTGAGTTCTTATTACTGGAGTGAACCAATTAAAATGTACCATGTTTGTTATTTATTGTACATGAAAATCATGCAGTCAAATAATACAATCTAATTTATATATCATCTGATTTTATTCAGTTTATGGTTTACAACTTTATAGATACCTATTAAGAAATTGATAAGTTTTCCTTATATTAAAATAATATTTCTATTTTTGTTATATTATAAAATATTGAATATTTTTTGGATTTATTTTAATATATATTATATAAATTTAGATTTAATAGAATAACATTATAATATTATTGAAAAAGAGTTATTTGGACTAAATAATTAATATTAAAATTAATTATAAGTAGAACTATTTTACAATTTATATTAATTATAAATGATATTTAATAATTATTTATGAAATTAAAAAATATTATTAGAACTATAATTATTGTAATTTTATAATTTTTTATAATTAAATAATTACTTTACATACAAATTAAAATTAAAATTAAAATTAAACTTAGTTATAAATTATTTTAATTAAAAATTCACTTTGCATATAAATCAAAATTAAAATAAAATTTATTTATAAAACTAAAGGCAAGTACTTGGCCACTACATGGCACTTGTTTTGTTCATGTATTACTATCATAATGTTCTAGTAACATATTTACATTTCATTTATTTTGTTCTTGTTTAAAACTCATAATGTTCTATGTAACATATTTACATTTCACTTATTTTGTTTTTTTCAAAATTCTACCAACCAATCACCATACAACATATGTTGCTATCGGCCTAACCATTGCACCTTATTGAACACTATAAATTAAACTTACTCAATTTTTTTATTATAATAATTAGATATAACTTCTTATAAAGAGCATCTTTTTATTTATTATTTTTAATTATTGAATTTGTTAAAGTTTTTGAAAATTTTAATTGATTTTGTTTAATTATTTTTACCTTTTTTTTACCAAAAGACTAATGTGTAATTTGTATCATATTATATTAAAATAATATTGACTATTTTTGTTATATTATAAAATATTGAATATTTTTTAGATTTATTTTAATATATATTATATAAATTTAGATTTAATAGAATAACATTATAATATTGCTATTATGAATTCATTATTTGACCTAAATAATTAATATTAAAATTAATTATAAGTATTACTATTTTACAATTTAAATTAATTAGAATTTATATTTTATAATTATTTATAAAGTTTAAAAATATTATTAGAGATATAATTATAATAATTTAATAATTAAATAATTACTTTGCATATAAATTAAAATTAAAATTAAATTTAGTTAAAAATTATTATAATTAAAAATTCACTTTTTTTTTAAATTAAAAGATCAAGAGTTCTACAAAAAGAGGAGCAAGGGAGGCAAGCCTCAAACACCAAGCTCAAACATCAAGTTCAACTGAGACAGTTAATCTTGCACAATATGAAGAAGTTTACGAGAGTAAAAAATATAGTGCTGAAAACTAATGCAAGAAATCATCCTGATCTTCAATCCAGGCAGTCCATCCTTGAGCGCCTTCCATCCAGACAACTTTCCTTCTTTCAAGAACGTGAGCAAAGAATTCCAGTTTATCAACAAAAGGTCCTCTAGTGTCCCTGATCTCCTTCAGCAGTTTCTTCAAAGCACCCTCAAAAGCAATCTGATCATTAATGATGCTAGCCCACTCCAGCCCATGTTTCATCTCATAGATAAACATGGTAGCATATCCATCCTGTAAGAATCTTTTCAGTTTATCCTTTTCAAGTTTCATGATGCAGAGCACCTACGAAACAATCTTAAAATGTATAAGTTTCATTTGAAACGAAGTAAGGGATCTGCCTAAGCCTTCGAATTTGTCTTCATTCCTAAGCTTCCAAATGAACCAGAGAATATGAGAAGATAAAATGTTCCAAAAAAAATTAGCATCCTTTCTTAGACCAGATATATATCCAAGCATAATATCCAGCACAGAAACATGATCAGTAATAATGATTCCAAAACTTTTCCATATAATCTTAGCAAATCGACAAGTAAGAAAGATGTGCCTTAAACTTTCAAGAGTCCTGCAAACAGAGAAATAATTAGCATTGCCAAATTGATCTTTAATGATAACTCTGTCAAGAAGAAGTTGCCACTTGAAATGCAAAATTTTAGGAGGAATATGTGATTTCCAAAACCTATCAAGAATTTTATGCCATTCTGAAAAATCAAGATTCATATACCAAATAGAATTAAGGTGAGAAAGAATAGAACTATCCTTATTAAGAGCTTTATATATGTCTTTAGCTTTGATTTTATGCACTAGATTACCATCCTTCTAGCGAAAGAATAAAAATCTGTGAGAATCCACATCACATCTACGAGGAAGATTAAAAGATCTACAAGCTCTGGAGATCAAGTTATAAGTGCGCTTATGCGACTCAGACAAATTAAATTTATGTTTGAGATCCTGCTAGGTAACAAGATTATCATTCTCAAGAATATCAATAAAATAATTAATTCCAAGTCTATTCCAAAGCTTAGTAGAACATCCCTGCGTAAGCGCTAAGGGCTTTCCATTATGCATCAAGTTCCACCAGATGGAACGTTCACCATGAATGGTATGACCACTATCACAACCAGAATTAGAGATAAATCCTCTCACAAGTTCCCAGGCCTTCCATATTGACTTAAAAACCAGAGAACCATGAATAGAGATGGGAAAGGTACCAGCAATAAGGTCAGCAAACGGAAGATTCTTCCAATACTTAGCATGCTTAGGACATCCAGCAAGGATATTATGCCTTAAAAGAATTTTCCAAGGCTCTTGACCATGAAAGGCCTGAAAGATCCATTTGGCCGCGAGAGAAATCCCTTGAGTCCTAAGGTCCTTAAGACCTAAACCACCTAATCTCTTATCTATATGACACCAACTCCATCTAACATCATGTTTTTTCTAATTTCCTTTACCATCAGACCATAGGAATCTCCTGATGGCCTTTTGAATTTCAAAGAGTTGATAATTGCTAAACATCCAAACCGAAGAGTAATAAATACTGTAAGAGGAAAGAATCTTTTGGCAGACTTGCACTCTACCAGCAAGGGAGAGAACTCTGTTATCCCATTTATAAAGCTTTTGAAAGATTCTATTCTTAACCCAGAGCCACATGTCCTTGAGAGAGGGGGAAACAGAAAAGGGAACCCCCAAATATCTAACAATTTTATTAGGTCCCCCCCAAGAATAGTTAAATTGTGAGAACCAATCAGGGGGGACCTCATTCCAACCAAGCATAACAGATTTGGATTTAGAAATGCGAGCACCAGAAATGATTTCAAAAAATTCAAGTTTCTGATTAAGATGTTGAATATTAAGACACAATAATTCAAGGAAGAGAGAGGTGTCATTAGCGAATTGGATATTGAGAAGTTCAGAGTTGTCGGGGAGCAGGACACCATTCACTTTGGGAGATATAGTATTATTTCTGAGAATATAAAATAGGGCTTCAGAGGCAATAACAAAGAGAGCAGGAGCAAGAGGATAGCCTTGCCGAATTGATCGAGACAAGGGGATGGGATTAGATAAACAACCATTAATATCTATTCTAGCAGAAGAGTCTTTAAGAAGGATTTGAACAAATCTGACAAATTCATCAGGAAAGCCGAAGGCCTGCAGCATAGATAGGATGAAATCCCATTCAACGCGATCATAAGCCTTTTCAAAATCAATCAGAAACATAGCAGCATTTTGATTGGAAGTCTTGGCCCATTCCAAAGATTCCCAACTGGTAATGAGATTTTCAAGAATGTACCTTCCCTTAATGAAACCAGTTTGTGTGGGGCATATAAAACTAGGAAGCACATTGATAAGTCTGGAAGCAAGGGTTTTAGCAAGAATTTTATATGAAACATTAAGGAGAGTGATAGGTCTCCAATTTTTTATGAGGGATTTATCTCCGTCTTTGGGGATAAGTTTAATAATTCCCATATTGATTGAATTGCCAAGAGTTCCCCGATCGTAAGCCTCAGAGTAAAGCTCAAGAAAATCATTAGCAATCCAGTCGACATTAGTCTTATAGAATTCAGCAGGCAAACCATCCGGCCCAGGCACCTTATCCTTTTTAAGAGCAGCTATGGCATCTATAATTTCCTGAAGAGTAATCCTATCTCTAAGAGAATTGACATCTTTTTCAGTTAATTTTTGAGGAATAAGCTCCTTACATTTGTTCCTAAGATCCTTGGCAATGCTGGTGTCCTCAGATCTGAACAAGTTCTTGTAATAACTTTCAAAAGCCACCGCAATGTCATTGAAATCACAGAGTTCCTGATTGTCTATGACAATTCTGTCAATTTTTTCCTTACTCTGCTTAAGTTTAAGATAATTAAAAAAAAATTTAGATCCCTTGTCTCCAAATTTTAACCATTGCTGCCGCCCTCTGATAGCAGCTCCCATGGTTTTAACATGCTGATGTTTCCTTAAGGAATCCCTGATAATAGAGGCCCTATTCGCACTAGGAATGGATGAGGGGTTGGCCTGAGCATCCAACTCCGCCAAATACAATCACTCACTTAACTCATTCTCAACTCTCCTATAATTTTTGGCCTTCCTTTGGCCTAAGGTCTAAAATATAACTCTCCAAGAGGAGACATTCTTATTCCAGTGGTCCATATGCGAAGGAAAGTTATTACTAAGATTAAACATTCTAACCATTTTAATAGCAATGATGGTGTCCTGATCATTAAGCAAGGAGGTATTAAGGATAAATTTATCATTACGCTGGCAAGAGGGAGGGAGAGCATTCCTAATATTAATAAGGGCAATAATAGGAGAGTGGTCTGACAGCGACGAGGGAGAGACAAAGACAGGGGAATGAAGGTAATTGGGGGAAAAGGAGAAAAAATCAGAGTTAACATAAAACCTATCCAGCCTGGAGTAAATCCTATTGTGTCCCTGTTGAAAATTACACCAAGTAAACCAAAGACCAGAAGTGTCAGATTTCCGTCCTTCCAAGGGATCAAACAAATTAAGTTTATGTTTAAGTTGGTCCCAATGAGTTTTCTCTTGGTATTTCCAGAGAAAGGGGAGACCACCAAGTTTATCTTCTTGGTTTTCAATCATGTTAAAATCACCAGCCAGAATCCACAGAATGTTGGGAAGGTTAGAAAGCCAATCCCATAGAGCAATTTTGTCCTTAAGATCATTGGGGGCATAGACTGAGCAGACCCCAAACAAAGAGCCATTGAAATCAATTATGGCCCACGCCACACGATTACAGGGGGAACTACCAGAAGATTTGATAAACTTCCCCCAAGAGGCATTAATTAATAAGGCAGCACCCCCTTTCCCTTTAGAATGGTTGGTATAAATTTTAATGGCATCCCTCCAGATACAATCCAGAGAAGAATTAAGAAGAAAATTAACCGCTTTAAGTTCTTGCATCATAAAAAAATCTAAATTCTTATGCCCCAAAAGAAATCTCTTAATAATATGCTTCCTATCAGGGGACTCAAGGCCTCGAACGTTCCAAGATATGCATTTCATGATGAAGGGTTCAAGAGAGAGCCAGTACTGGGAGCCGAGATCTCCCCTTTCTTTTTATTCTTGGAGCCAAGAGGCCTGCCCTTTTTCTTATAAGTATTAGAACCTAATAAGGGATCCTCATCCTCCTCTCCAATATTAGATTGAGAAATATCCAACTGAGAATCTAGCATATCAAAATCCCCAATAGTACTCGATCCATACCTTGTCTGGGTCACCATACTATCCGGATTTCCAAAATTCTTCATAAAGCTATTCTTACCCATCTTGTGAGAAGTGGCTTTATCAGAATTTTTATCAGCAAGAATAACTTCAATAAAGTAATCATCCTTTAATTCATTAAGGGCAGACTTGGAAAGGCTGGTGGTATTGCCAGCTGAGGGTGTTGCATTTAGGTTAGGAAGATCATTAACCGCGCAAGTATGACCCTCAGACATGATAATATCACCAAACTTTACAATTTGCCTTTCAGATGTGTTCAGATCAATCATATCCTTTTCCACAGAGGGGGCGGCTTCAATCAACAAATTAGGGGAAGCTAAAGCAGCAAATGGGTTAGACTTAGTAGGGGCGCAAGATTGATCAGAAGCCAATTGTTGAGAATGTTTCTTCCTAGGTTTCTTGTTTTTGACCGTCTGGAACCCTTCACTATCTTTTAAATAAACTTTTTGATTCAAAGCGGGTTGTCGTTGCAAATTTTTAGGTTGATTAGATAAGGGATTGACAGAGCTATTCTCTTTAAAATCTTTACCTAGAGCCATAACTGTGCTTTGTTTAGGAGCCGAATTATCAGGAACAATTACAAGTTCTCTGTTATTGCCATCGCTAGGTATGTTTCCATGTGTTGTTTCAGAATTCCTTCTACTGATAATTGGGCAATTCTTCCTAATATGCCCTTCCCTTTTGCATAAAAAGCAGGCATTAAGACCCCCTAATATCTCTATTGGGCAGGAAACCACATCGCCATGAATTTTCAGAGTAAGCTTCTGAGGAATGTCAACTCCCAGTTTAAGGGAGAGCAAAACCCTAGCATCAAGGTTGGAAACTAATCTTGAGGTTTGATCTATCCTGATGATTGACCCAAAAGGGGCTAGAAGCTGAGCAAAAAAATTCACTTTAAATATAAATTAAAATTAAAATTAAATTTATTTATAAAATTAAAGACAAATACTTGGCCACTATATGACACTTGTTCATTATCAATATACAACACATATAAACACTATTATTATTATTTTTCAAATGAAATACCACTATTTGAAAATACCATCAGTTATGTACTTCGAGCAGTGGCGGAGAGTGCAGCGTAGCAAAGGGAAAAAAGCAAAATCTGTTTGCAAGGAGGGAAAAAGAAGAATGAAAACATACACCCTTTTCCATTTTCCCTCACTTCATCTGCCGCCCATCATTTTTGCACGGAAATCTAAGAAATAGTGGTCAGATGTTGGCGTGAATTCAAGTTTTGGAGCACATAATAAATTTAAGGAGGCAGATTATTGCGCGGTATGGCCAGATATGCTTGTCGGTTGATGATATTTATGCAGTTTATATTGTTGGGAACGAAAATGGAAAAGAAGGGGTTTTGTTAAATTCCATCAATTGACGTTGTGATTTCTAGAATTTATGTGTGTCGTCGGATTTGACTTCGGACGTTATCACCGCTTTTAACGCCCTATCCAATCGGTCCTTTCAATTTGGCTCACAAGTTTCTCTTCTTCAAATCAAAATTGATTGTAAACCTCTAATGCGCCGACATAATTGATTGTTTTCTGTCCAGCAAAACTATCTTTTTTGTCAGAAACTAAACCAGCCCCAGCACCGCTTTTAATGCCCTACCAAATGTCTCAACTCTGCGATGCTCGTTCGGTTGCTATGTTTCGTCAGACGAGATTATATACATAGTTCGCAACACAGCATATTCCATTACTTTGATTTCAGATACGAAGAGATTTTACGCGTGTAAATCATGTCAATCCAGCTGGTATAAAAATGCAAACCATTTCTTTTACTTATATCGTTACGTTTGCTGACTTCCTATATGGTGGAAGTCTGTTGCTATTATAAGCGTACGTCTCTCAGCATAATTATGGTACAAGTCGTCTAACATCATTTAAGGGTCAAAAGACTAGCGCATTAAAAAATTCTAGACTTCTCCATAAACAATGAAATTGAGTGGTCAATGGCATCACCACTATTGGTACCTATGTTACCAGAAACAAGAAATGAGAAATGTCGGCAACAGCAACGTAACGAAAAACAAAATTTTTAGAAGTTGTTTATAAGAAATGGATATATATATATAAACATAAACATAAACATAAACAGTAAGTAATTTACAAGGGTATGTGACTATAAGTTCAATGAATAAATAAACAGTAAACTTTAATTCATGATAATCCAGAAACAATTAGTAATTATTAAAACCGAACTAATAAAAACATTAAAAAAATTCTTAACTCCATGCATACAGCCTGGAAACGGCTGTTTCTACCGCTGAACTAATAAAAACAAAAAAAATTAACCCATGATCACAGCCTCGGCCGTTTCTCCCGCGTTGAACTAATAAAAACAAAACAAAAAATTAGAACTGCATATATACAGCCTCGAAACGGCCGTTTCTCCCGTTGAAACGCGTTGTTGCCGTTGAAACACGAAACGGCATGCATCCGTCGCGTTTCTGGCAACAGAGTTTGGTACTAGTACGCCTAGGCACTCTATAGCAGAAATTCATTGTCCGACCATTTTGAGCAATATATGTGTTGTATGTTTTGATTCTCAAACAACACAGTCTCCAATACAACTACCATCCAATGTTTCCAGATACCTATTCCTATCTGTCATGCACAACGTTTAAGTACATTGTTTAACGAAAAGAGAATGCAAGGTGCCCTTGTTACTGTCAATACAGTCAAACTATTGTTGGATAGAACCCTTCTGTTCTTCATGTAGTAGATTGTCTTAGATGGTTTGGCTTCTATTGCAATTTTCCCTTCTTTTTTTGTCGGAGACTTGTATTAGAATTTCTAATTTTTTACAATAACAAGTTTTTATGATGGAATCATTAAATTTTGAGAATTAGGGTTTCCTAATCTTTCAGTATAGGGTTGTCTAGAATATAATTAAATGTAGAAAGATTTTATTTTTTAATGTGCCTACTCATTACAATAATTCTTTTATTTGTTTTTTTCAATATTTTGGACTATCATATTAAATCTTATGAGATCGTTATGTGCTTTGATTTAAATGAAAAATAGTGAAAGTGGAAATCTTTTGAATATTAAGTAACTACTTTTGTGGGTCTTTCCTAACAATGAAAATATCATTTACCTCCTATGTAATCTTTCCTTAATATGGTTTATTCTAGAGTTCGGAAAAGACTTTAATCATTTTTAGGCAATGTGGTATTTTGTATTAGCTAGTAGATTATAAAAGTCATCACAAAATCTGACTTTAATACTGTTTTAAAAATATTATTTAGTAAAATATTAGTTTTATTCATTTAATACTTATTTTCAATTAATTCAATTAACGATCATTTCAGAATTAATAAATTGTATTAGTTTTTTAAAATATATATCAATATGCTTTAAATTTTATTTACATATATATACCATTCTTAATAATTTCACTACAGAAAATCTCTAATATCATACACCTTTTAGATTTTAAATCTATGTAATTATGTTTTATTTTTTATTTACATATTTATCACAGAAAATACACAATGATTTGACAATAAAAACACATGTAACATAATATCAACTTTTGACTAAAATTTTATAAAATAAAACCTAAAATAATAATAAAATACAATAAAAATAGACCTTATAAGTAAATTTGCCTAAAATTTTATAAAATAACCTAAAAATAATAAAAAAAGAATACAATCAAAGTAGACCTTAAAAGTAAAGGTGAACGTTAAAGAAAATATATCAATGAAAAAATCAAACCTATTCATTATAATTTCATTCTTAGTTAATTATTTCGTTACATTCTAAAAGAGAATATTCCAAAGAACTTATGAGGTGAATTCATCTATTAATTTATGTTTATCATGACATACTTCAGATTATTATCACTATAAAATTCTACTTCTTATATTCTCTCTAATATACATATTTTACTGCCAGCTTAGCTATTACACATCTTTTCAACGCAAGCCTATTATTATAAGTCTAAAAAGGAAGAAAAACACTTAACTCGATCAAAAATCTAAATTTAGTACCGAGCACTTAAACCCAAAAAGGTTTTCAAACATTTGATTGTGCGTCAGTCATTTTCCTCCTCGTCTTTCTTTTTCTTGTCGGTGCTGCTTGGGAATCTGGTGATATCGAGCGGTGTGGGAGGAGGAATACGAAAATCCAATGGCGACTTGCCCCCACGAACTTTATGCCCTTCACTGTTAGCTGAACTCTTTCGCATACCTCCTCGACTTTTACTTGAATTAGTGTTCTGCTTACACAAGGAGAATGAATCAGTGGACTGTAACAGCAAACTTAGATATAACACTATGAAATAGAAAGATAATAAGAAATCAGGCAGACAGCTTTGGTCTTTGAAAGCGAAGCCAGCAGCCTTCTCGGTCATCGTGAAAACCTGAGCACAGACGACCCATACCTCTCCTCCTCTCACCTTCCCTCTCTTTTCAAACTTATTATTATCAATGCTCTGTTCTACAAGCCATTTCTCTGCAATACACTGTAGAGGATTATATTGACAGTAAACGCAGACGTTTCATGGTATATAAAAAGTCATTATAAAAACTTCATCTCAATTATTTGTCTGATCCACATTTAATATCCCACTCCACACAACATTTTGTTAACGCTCTACTAAAGTCGTTTCCTTAGCATTTGCCATTACTATTCGCACTCATCAGTACCCCTAAATAGTCATCGTTACTGTCAGTAGCGCAAGCCAACAGCTTCTCAGCATATTTATGATTGATTTCTTTTTGTTGTTTCTACGTGGCCAAGGACTCATTCTTACTCGCCAAAAACATAGCGGGGCAGCGTTTGGCTATTCCGTTGACGACTTGGTTCATTAACATGTTGCGAGGGGCCATTCTAACCTAAATTGGTTTGTGGCACCTCATCTTTTATAGGTCCATCATGACTTGATAATTCATCGTGCACATATCATTCAAATACGATGTTTGGTATAAATGTATCAACATGCCAATAATAGACCAAAAGAGTCCGCCTTTGGACATTAATCTTATCCATAGACCGTACTCTTATTAGGGGAGATAAATGATAAAATATTGCACACTATTAAAAACCAAATACATGAAGTCAATAAAGAAAGTCTAGCAAACAAATGTTTGGCTTTGACATGATACTTATTGAACATGTAATCTTTTGTATTATTTGTTTCAATAAAATTGTAAGCAGTGGTATAAAAATGCCAACGGTAGAAATGTGTATGCAAGTTTTACTAAGACTATTGAAGAAATAATAAATTGTAAATGTCAATAGTCTTATGAAGATTTATTTAGATCATATTTCATTTTTTGTGTCAAAAGGAAGGAATTCAACTTCAACACACAGGTATTGTCACTTATGTGAAACATTCGATTATAATTAAATATTGCCTCCATACAAAATTATTTATTTAAACATGATGTCCTATATTGTATAATAATAGACATTTCATTCTACCCTCTACATAAATATCATGGTGAAGCACAAGAATGATTGTCACTGAGCATTATGTACACATAAGAAGAATACAAATATTTTACACAAAACACACATGATATTATGCCTTATACACCATTCAACTTGTATGTGCATTGTATACGGATAAGAAAGATAATGATCTAGAGAAAGGGAGATAGGGGGAATGATAAAGACATGAATAGGCATGAACCATTTAAACTATAAATATGCACAAAATATTTTTATAATATATCATCAAAATGCCATATATAATTAAATGGAGTCAAAATTGTCTCTTAAATAATAAATGTCATCAATATATAGTCATACAAGGGGTCAGGCGGGTTAAATAAGATATATTTAAAAAAAATTCTTAACCTTATTAATTATGGTGCAAGCTTAATCCTAAACTTTTATATTTTTGTTATTTTCCTTTCAAAATAATGCTTATAGGATTTGTTTTTAAAAAACGGTCATGGAGGACCTTCAGTGGCAACGGTCATGGAGGTCGGGACTGAATAACTAGTTTCAGCACCACAATGGAGGATGGCTAGAAGGTTCCCAAAGGTAGAGCAGGTGGCCCTTCAATTGTAGAGGTCAGCTCCCTTTTAATAGTGGTTTCCAAGATTGTGTAGGAAGAGTGCTAGAGACATACAAGAGATCATCTGGGTATGGTAGGAGATGGGGGAAGAGCTCTATGGCCATAGAGGGTTTCAAGACCAGATGTCGATTGAGAAGGATTTTAAGTTTAAACAAATTGAAGAGAAGTTTTGGAGGAAAAAAATAGGGGGAGGTTTGGACATGGTTGCAGGGCCTAGTAAATCTAAAGTATGTATCTCTCTGGAGGATAGTAATACTATTATTGCTACTTCTTATGTGACTGTAGTCCTTAATAACCATCAATGGATGGAGGAGAGAGGAAGGTTGGAGGATAATGCCCTAGTGATGAAATGGCTTGGCCCTTGGCCATCATTTTCCAAAATAAAAGCCTGGTGTGAAAAGAGCTAGCAAAATTGTTTTACCTCTATGAAAACTTTGAGTAATGGTTTCTACGTAATCATTTGTTCTTCTAAGGAAGATAGGGACTGGATCCTAAGTAATGGGCTAGTTTTTATTAATGGCAAAGGGTTGTTTTTGAAGAAATTGCTAGTCAATTTTGATCTTGAAAAGGAGACAGTTAAGGAATCTTCGATTTGGTTTAGGATGGATAACCTGCCATAGGAATACATGAGTGAGGAGATTATTAGAATCCTGGGAGAATCTCTAGGTAAGTTTCTCAGGTGGGAGGAAGTGATCAATCAGGTTACCTATGTCGTTACTCCTAGGGTTTTGGTTTGGTGACAAACCTGCTTTGAATTCCCTTCTCACATCTCTATTCATACTGACAAACAGGAATAGAGGAAGGCTCTGGTTGTGGAAGAGGACGACAATAATGGAGTTGAGGAGGCTAGAGATAATAGTGTATCATCCACTAAAGGAAAAGAGTCTGAGGACTCTTATTTGATTCAATGCCTCCTTCAGTTGATAGAAAAGCCTCAATATTTTGAGGTTTCTACTCTGAGAAGCTTTCCCCCTTTAGAGGCTCTTGACTTTGTGGATGGAGCTAGAGACCATGTTGATAGGCCTTTGCGGACAGAAATTGATATTTATCTTGTTTCTGGCTTCATCCCCTCTCCAGGGTTCAGTTCAGGAAGCTTTCTCCGCCCAAAGAGTAAGTGAAACTCCTCTTTCTACTTGGCATTTGGTTAAGCCTTCTCGGGCTATAAATTTTTAGGATGTTCCTCTACATGGCAGAGTGATTCATAGCTTAGTGGATGATGAAGCACCCCAAGATTGGATTGTTAAGGAGATAAGCCCATCGTTCCTTATAAAAAGAGATAACTAGTTTCTGGCTAGGATGGAGCTTCCTGAGATGATTGGTGATTTTAAGGGTTCTTTAAGTAATGGAAGTGGTGATCACCCAAAGGAATATGATCTCATAGATAGTGATGAATCTATCTACAGGTCAGATGTAGATGGTTTGACATCTTTGTTGAGAAGAGAAGCTCTAGATGGCAGAATCTCTCCTATTAAAAATATCTAAGGTCTTTTTGTAGATGTTAGAGATAGTGGAGGGGACTTGATAGCAGCTGGAAAATCAGGTCACTTTCATAGTGAGGAGGATGGTGACGATGATCTGGGCATCTTTGAAAACCCAAATATTCTTATTCCTAAAGGTATAGAGTAGGAGGAATATACTTTGAAGGGCCCTAGGTTGGGGGAGAAGAAGAAAAGGGGTGCTTGTTCTAATAAGGAGAAACTTGAATTGGCAAGTTGTGCAGCAGACCAAACAAAATTGCTAAGATCAAGAAATGGATATACCCTTTCCCGATAGCAATGAGGATCCTTTCGTGGAATGTCACGGGTTGAAATGCCCCTAAAAAGATGTGCTTGATCAAGTGTGGTCTTGATCAAGTGAGAGTTGACTTGATTCTTTTTCAAGAAACTAATTTGAAAGATGGCGATGATGTTTCTTTTAAGCTTTGTTCCAGGAGATTGGAGTGTTTCATTTCCTTTTTAGTTGTTGCCTCAGGTGGACTCTACGCTATGTGGGATCCTATGGTGGTTCCTGTTCACCTTGTTTCTTAATCTTTGAATTTCCAGTGGCTTGAGGTGAATTCAAAGCAACTGATGACTTCCTATTGCGAAGGAAGGTTTATGGAATGCTCTTGGTGATATACTTTCTGCCAATAAGGATGCTTTATTTCTTATTGGAGGTGATGTTAATGCTATTTTAAACCCATGTGGAGAAAAAAGGTGGTCGAGCATGCGGGGGGAAGACCATAGGGATTTTGCAGATTTTGTTTGGTCTCAAGAGTTAAGGGAGATAGATTTTAAGGCTGGTGATTTTACTTGGACAAATCAAAGAAGTGGTTTTCTAAATATTGCTAAAAAACTAGATCACTTCTTTTACTATGGGTTGTGGGATCAACTTAAGTGGCTCTGCAGTACTGTTATCCTTCCCCTTTCAGGTTCAGACCACTTTCTTATTTGTTGTAATATCCAGGAGGATGTGACCCATATGCAATCGCCATTTAAATTTGAATCAATGTGGTTCCATGATCTGAATTTATCTTCTATTATTTCTGTTTGGTGGAGGATGTCCCTCGAGGTGAAAGATAATCTTACCTTCAAGTTCTTTAAGCATTTGCAATTTGTTAAGGATCAGTTAAAAGTTTGTAATAGACAATCCTTTAGAAATACTTTTGCTGAAAAAATTCTTTTAGAGGAGGGTCTGGTAGCTTTAAATGAAAGAGTTATTGCTTGTCGGATGGATGAAATGTCCTTCTTGGAAGAAAAAGAACTACTAAGCAGTTATAAGGAAACTCTTTCTAGAGAAGAGATCTTTTGGAGACATGAGTCTAGGGAAAATTGGCTGAGGAGTAGTGATCGTAACACATAATTCTTTCATTCTTCTATGAAAGAAAGGCAGCGTCAGAGTAGGATTTTTAAAAATTTCTCATAGACATGGAAAGCTGTTAACAGAGGATGACCATATTAATGAAGAATTTCTAGCCTTTTTTAAGGATATGTTCTCGGATAATAGTATCCCCTTTGAAGGTTTGACAAAGGTGTTGGATAGAATCCCTTGTATTTTATTAGAGGATAGGAATTCTTTATTGATGGCCCCTATCTCTAAGAAGGAGGTGAAAGTTGCTCTTTTTAACCTCGATGGAGAGAAGGCCCCTGGGCCAGATGGTTTCTCTACCCTCTTTTTCCAAAAGATGTGGGATGTGGTGGGGGATGATCTTTGGGGAGTGATGGAGGAATCCAGGAGTGGTGGCTTTATTTTGAAGTACTTTAATAATACATTTTTTGTTAGGATAGACTATCATATACCTAGGACGCAGTCTACAGACATCCACCAGAACAAAGATGATATCAATACTAGATTGTATTGAACTAAGGTATGTTCAAACGTACAAAGGGTTCCACTTAAATAGGCAAGAGCATGAGACAAAACTCATAAGATTGAGACAAGTGTCTCAATCTAGAGGTCTACAATATCCTGTAAGAAAAGATATCTTATCTTATCTTCTAGGATAATATATCTATCCACTCATTTATGAGTGGACCTAAGTAAAATTATATAAAGAGTAAATAGGTTAAACAATTTACTCCAACACCCCACGGAAGTGAAACTTATGAAGTACAACAACGTAGTAGAGGGCTATATGGGTCCCAACAACTAGGCCATGTTAGGTACCCATGTACAACTACAAAGAAATCTCTCATAACCAAAGAAAAGGAGAAAACCCAGTGGGATAAAACACCTCTCCAAAAGAGAGAACAAACAAATGCTAAAAAGAAATGAAAAAAGAATAAGGAAGGAGGACTCCTCAAGACCCCCCAAGGACTACTTCATGTACCCCTAACATCATTCACAACTGAAGATAGCGAGGAAATGCTAAAGGTTTGGTGAATATATATGCAAGCTGCTGCTCTTTAGGCAAATATTCCAAATATAAAACAACAACCTCTTGAATGAGTTGCTGAATGAAATGCATGTGGATTTCAATGTGTTTGGTGCATTGATGTTCCATAGGGTTTCTAGAAATATGTATGGCACTCTAATTGTCACACCAAAGAGTAGTGGGATGAGTAACTGGGAAGCCAAACTCTGTCATCAATTGTCAAGGCCAAAGAATTTGTTGACTAGCTAAGACAACTCCTCGATATTCAGCTTCAGTTGAGGATAATGTAATAGTAGTTTTATTTTTACAAGAGCAAGCAACTGGACCAGAACCAAGGTAGAAAATGAAGCCAGAGGTAGACTTTCTATCATCAACATCACCAGCCCAATCTAAGTCAGTGAAGCCCACAATCTTAGTAGCACTTGATGTGTAGTGAATGCCAAACTATAGAGTGTGCTGAATATACCATAGAATACTCTTAGCTATTTGAAAATGGCTCTCATGAGGATCTCAGGAGAACTAAGAGACATGACTAACTGCAAAGGGAATATCAGGATGACTATGGGTCAGGTACAAAAGGCTGCCAACTAATTGCCTATACAAGGTAGCATCCACTGATGGAGTAGAGCAGTTTGTAGACAACACAACACCTAATTGAAAAGGAGTAGGGGCTGGCTTACAATCATCCATACCAAATATTTGTAGTAAATCAAGAGAATATTTTTACTAGAAGATTGAAATACTTGCAGAAGATTGATGAATTTGAAGACCAAGGAAATAATGCAGAAAACCAAGGTCAATCATATCAAATTTCTTCATCAAAGCTCTTTGAGTTTTCTCAATCATGGGATGAGAACTTATTATGAGTATCAAATAATCCACATAAAGAACAAGAATGAGAAGATTTTTTCCATTTCATTGTCTGTAAACTGAAGGATTAGAATGACATCTAGTGAATCCTAAAGCAAGCAAAAAACTATCCATCTTCTCATACCAAGCTCTAGGAGCTTTCTTGAGACCATATAATGAATGTCGAAGCCTACACACATGTGAATAATTACATACAAATCCTGGTGGTTGTTCCTAATATTTTACAAAATCTTCTTTCCATCTATCAAATTTGCAATCATGGTGATGGAAAAATTGTTAAGTATTCTCGTACTAATGTGACTATTACAGAGATGTAGAATCCTGAAAATGTCATTGTTATGGACACAATTGATCATGCATCCCGCTTCTATAGGTTTGATGGATTTGATTGTTCACCAAGATCATCCCTTATTTCTGATGCAAATTCTACAAGAAAGCTTTGGCATGAAAGGTTTGGACACCTGAATTACAGATATCTCCAACAAATGAGCACACAAAACTTGGTCATTGGTCTACCTCAAATATCTTGTTTAGATGGAGTTTTTTTGGGTTGTGTTCTTGGAAAGTATCATCAAGATCCCTTTCCTAGGGGTATGGCCACATGAGCTTCAGCTCCCCTTGAGTTGGTGAATAGTGATCTCATGTCCTTTCTGACTCCTTCATTTTTAGGGGCCAAGTATGTGCTCACATTCATTGATGACTTTCTATGCACACATGGGTGTACTTTTTAAAGTACAAGAATGAGATCCTTCAACACTTCATGACCTTTCTTGCATTTATGGAGAAGCAATTAGGATATTTCCTCTAGAAAATCTGCACAAATAATGGGGGGAGTATGTCAATCAAGAATTCAAGGATTTTTCCATACTGAAGGTATTCTTCATCAACATGCAATGCCATACACTCCTCAGCAAAATGGTGTGGCCAAGTGGAAGAATAGAACCTTGTAGGAAATGACCAATTGCATGCTTCAGTCTCGGTCCATGGCCCCCCCATTTTGGGCAGAGGCTATCAATTGTGCCAAATTACATTCAGAATCATATGTCTGTAGACTGGGTCCTGGGTATAGGATAGTCTATCCTAACATGGTATCAGAGCATAGATGATATCAATACTAGATTATATTGAACTGGGGTATGTTCAAACATACAAAGGGCTCTGCTTAAATAGGCAAGAGCATGAGACAAAACTCATAAGATTGAGACAAGTGTCTCAATCTAGAGGACTACAATATCCTCTAAGAAAAGATATCTTATCTTATCTTCTAGGATAAGATATCTATCCACTCATTTATTAGTGGACCTAAGTAAACTTAGATAAAGAGTAAATAGGATAAACAATTTACTCCAACATTTATTTCTTTAGTCCCTAAGAAGGGTCTTTGTCTTTCCTTTAATGATTTCAGGCCTATTGCTTTGTGCAATACTATTTATAAGGTTATTTCTAAAGTTATGGCTAATAGGCTCAAGCCTTTGTTGAAGTTTTTAATATGCTCAGAGAAAAGTGGTTTTTCGTCGAATAGATCTATTTTTTTAAGGCATTATAGTATCTCATGAAGCAATCCATATTGTCTAGAAAGCTAAAGTCTCTAAAATGATGATTAAGCTTGACATTAAGAAAGCTTATGATCATGTTAATAGAGCCTTCCTCATTAAGGTTTTTAAGCCTTTTGGTTTCTGTAGGTCTTGGTTGAAATGGGTGGAAAGTTGTGTGTCCACTCCAAGAATTTTTTTTCTTGTTAATGGGAGCCCACAAGGATTCTTTGATACTTCTAGAGGTCCAAGGCAAGGTGATCCTATCTCTCCTTTTCTTCTTATTATCATGGATGAATCTTTAGTAATATTGATTGCTTGGAAAAGGTAGATAGCGGCTTGGAAAGGCATTACTATTGTTGATGGTGTTGATCTGACTACACACTTACAATTTGTTGATGATAACTTTATTTTGGGTGAGACCTCAATAAGGGAAGCTAGGGTCATCAAAGCTACTTTGGACTCATCTTTAGCTTCTAGATAGTGTGTGAATTGGAACAAGTTTGATATTTTCTTTTTTAACACCAGTGTTGGGATGAGAAGATATATATGTAATATTTTGGGAATGAAACATGGCTCCCTTCCAGGAAAGTTTCTTGGAGTCCCCTTATTTGATGGTGTTTGTAAACTTAATTTATTGAATGATTTGACTGATCAATGTTTTAGGAGGATGGAAAGCTGGACAGGGAGATGGTTTTTATCTACTAGGCATATTTTTCTCTTACAGACTGTCATTTATGCCATTCCTATTTATTCTATGAGCTCCCTCAAGATTCCTCAAAAAGTCTTGGATAATATTGAAAAAAGGACGAGGAAGGTTTTTTGGAGTGGGAATCAAGAGGATTTTAAATGGCCTCTTATCTCTTGGGATAAAATATGAAAATCCAAGGCCATGGTTGGTGTTGGGCTCAAGGTTTGGAGGAAGATGAATCTAGCTTTCGGGGCTAAAC
Organism: Chamaecyparis obtusa; assembly: GCA_027943335.1. Classification (NCBI taxonomy): domain Eukaryota; kingdom Viridiplantae; phylum Streptophyta; class Pinopsida; order Cupressales; family Cupressaceae; genus Chamaecyparis; species Chamaecyparis obtusa. The sequence continues at coordinate 27,034 of BSBK01006315.1, forward strand.
TCATCTCGAATATTTATGAGGATTCAAAATAATTTATGGGTTAAGATTGTCATAGCTAAGTATCTTGGCACATTAGATGATGAAGGGATCTTTAGAATTAGGAATCCTCCTAAAGGCTCAATTGTCTGGAATTTTATTTTGGATTGTAGAAAGGTCATTAAAGACCATATTTCTTGGAATATTGGTAATGGCAGGAAGGCTTTGTTTTGGAAGGATTCGTGGAATGGTTATCCCCCTGTGCTTAATGAGGTTAAGATTTTGGAGATAAGTAGGTTTATGAAAGATTTATGGGGTGATAAGGTTCCTGAAAATCTAGTGTGTAAGGATTTCGGTTTTGGCCTTGTTTGGGTGTGGAGAAGTTTGGATCGTTTGAATCTTTCTGATGGTCAAAAAATCTTAGTGATGGAGTTGTTTTAGGCTAGGAAGGTGTTTTTATCCTCGGTGGCTAATAGGATAGTTTGGTGTGCTTCCTCTGTTGGCTCATATTCGGTTAAATTAGGTTATAAAACCTTGGATCTTTAGGAATAGATGAAGGGTTGGCCTGTAAACTTATGTTGGACCAAGGCTTGCTTACCAAAGGCTGGATCCTTTGCATGACTAGCTGTTAATGGGAGAATTTTTACTGGTGAAATACAAAGAAGATTTGGTTTTCAAGGCCCTTCTATGTGTTCTTTGTACCATGATGCTTTTGAAGATGTTGACCACTTGTTTCTTCATTTCCCTTATGCTTATGAATGCTGAAATTATATCAAATCCAAATTGAGTTCGATAGGTCCTCTCCCAAATTCCATTAGGAAAACCTTTAAGTCCTGGCCCTTTCCTATCTCTTACACTGTCATGGCACGTCTTTGGTATGTTTTCCCATCCATTATTATCTAGGAGCTATGGTGTTGGAAATATTCAAGACTAGCCAAGTTACTGAGAGGGGAGGGGTGAATCGGTAACTTCAAAACTTTTTACAAATTGGAGATCTTAACAATATTCCAAATAACATTTAGATCAATAAGCTAACTACATGCATGAGTAACTGAAGGAATAAAACATTCATAACACTTTGAACATAGAGATTTGGTTACCCAAAAACCTTCCAAATAGAAAGTAAAACTGGGGTGGGGATGATACCCACAAAACTTCCATACCGTAGTATAAAGTTGGCCGGTTAAAGCTTAAAATGATCACTTCTAATGATCTACCCTGTTAGGAGCAATAAGGACTACTAGATCCACCTTGTTAGAGGATTTACAAACATACAATGAAGTATGCACTCGGTTAAGAGATTTTACAAAAGACTGTTAAGTCTACCCTGTTAAAGGATTTGATGTTGATTCACCTATTAGGATAAAATAGTAGATCTCTTACTTGCAACTGTACTTGCTGATTGAGATTCTTTGATGTACTGATCACCTTCTATGATAGATATATCTCTTCTACTCCTTATACTATTGTAGCCTTTTTTAATTCGCTTATCTCTACTTTCCATGCATCTTCGCATATGCACATATACTCTTCCACACACTTCTCTCTTTTTCACACATTCTTACACTTTGGATATGATACAAAATATTACTTTTATATCAATCCAAAACAATTACAAAACAATTACAAAGTCGGCTACTAAAATACAAATCAACACAAGTATTACTGAGTCGGCCTTGATGTAGTTACAAAGTTCTTGCAAACTAACTCAGTGACTTTCTGATACTTGGCATCCACTGCAATACTCAGCATCATCATGCTCTCGGTAGGAGTGGAGGCTTGGTCCATACTAACCCTTCGGTCATAGTTTTAAACTTGGTATACACTGGAGACTTGGTAGATACAGTGTCACTCGATAGAAACTAAATTCCCTATTTACCGTGCCATTACTCGATAAACACTACTTAACTCATCACTCGATAAACATTGTTCTGCTTGAACTACTTGGTAAGCACTGTTCTGCTCGGTTTTCTCGGCAAACACTACTCTGCTAGATGAGCTCGGTAAGCACATAGAAACCAAATAAGTGTTGTCACTAATGACAAACATAACTTAATGCCAACAATCTCCCCCTTTGGCATTAGTGACAAAAACACTTATTGCCCAAAATTTATATACAATCATGTTGAATCTATTTTAGATTTTTCAAAAATTTATCTTTGTCAATCTATTGTATGTACATTTCATGTCTCCCCTATACAGTATACATATATACAAGTATCTTATATCTCCTATATCTCCTGTTCTCATATCTCTTCTCATATCTCCCTCATTCATCACATACTCTCCCCCTTGTTGACAATAATGCCAAAGGTGTATATACAAATATTTTACATGGAGATGCCAAAATGTGAGAGAAAATCAGAATGTACCTTGGCAATCAGTGCTAGAGTTCTATCCCAATTCTCTTGCAGAATCTTGCATGTATGAAGTGCCACTTGGACTTCTGCAGAGAGTTCGATCATGTGATTTGCAATTGAAAACTGATTTTCATGGATCAATGTTTTTGAGTGTGCAATATGCTTTTGCATTGTATCCATGATGGGAAGGATCATGTTCTGAATATATATTAGTGTGGACCTGATCCTTGCATCCTCTTTCAGCAATTCTGATTGCTTACCAAATAGGAATCTGATTTGCATATGATGTGCAGAGCTTGAACTAGGTTCAAGTTGAAACTTTTGTGTGCTAACCTTCAGATCCTCATCAATTTTATTCAATTTGTCCTTAATTTCCTTAGAGAACTTGACAACATTACATAGCTTGGCAAAAAGTGATGTTACATTGGAGTAGGAGGATTCAATGTTTGACAAAACTGAAGATAGCTCTACCTGATTTATAGCTATTTGCTGAGCAATATGCTCAAGCACTTTATTGTCAAACTTCTTTTCTACTTTCTCAACTAACTTTTCTTGACTAGAAGAGTCCTCATTGAACTTAGTGACAGCCTCTTCCAACTGCAACAAAATGTGTTGAGAGGAATCAATTTCAACACCTATAGCCTCTGTCAGAATGTTCTTGGCATCTTCTATGATCTTATACTCCTTATCTCTTTCCTCTTTTAATTTCTTCTACTTTGCTTTCTTCTGGAGGAGTTCACCAACCAATTGCATTTGATCTACAGAAAGATTTGTAAAATCTAATTGTGGAATTTCTATCTGCTCATCCAAATCTATATCTTCTTCTATATCTTTACTCTTGCTCAAAAATCTTATACTCAGTTGGACCTTAGGTCCAACTATCATTGTACTTAATGCCTTTGAAGTAGAAATTATTGTAGACACAGTAGGATTTGTAGTGAAAAATGATAAACTTCCAATTGATGGAATGCTCACTGGAAGACTTGATAAACCCAAAACTGAAGTATTTACAATTGTAGAATAAAAAATTGAAGTATTTACTGAAGTATCCAAAATTGAAGTACTTACTGCTGTAGGACTCAAAATTATAGAAGGTGCTGAGGTAGTTGCTGGAGACTGCAACTTGGTAGAAGAAGGAGGTTGTAGCTCGATGGATGAAGTGGTAGCCACTTCTGTCATTGATACATTGAGCTATGTGTGAGCTAAGGATGATTGGACATTTGATGTATCTATTGGATTTGTCACAATCACACTTGCTGAAGCTATCTCCGAGCTAGATGTAGCAATTTTTGCTGGAGAGTGAGGAAGTGAGGCAATTACTTCTGCAACTATCCGAACTGTATCATCTTCCTCATCATTTTGCTTAACTTCCTCGGTAGCTTCTTCCTCTGCTTCTTCTTCAACTTCAATACTATCTAGCTGAACTATTTCTGTGGTAGCTTATTCTTTATCTTCATCACTGTTATCTTCAATATCTTTTATCACAATAGTTTCAACACTCGGTTTGTGAAGATGATAGATGTTCTTCCATGTAGTAGTGGCACTCTTTACAATTGATTCTACATTTTTTATCAGAATCAGACAAGTGTTGAATTTGAGTGTCATCTTGTTCTCATTTTCTTTCAATGCCTTATTAACTTCAGCATTTTTCAAATTTGGCATTAACTGTCTTAAGGTTTGAGCATATATATCCTTGATAGTTTTCCTTGCATTCTCCCATCTCATCTTGACTTTATCCAATAGAACATCTAGAATTTTTGAAGCCATATCATCAGGTGAGTACTTCCATTGCCCCATTTTCTCAATAACAACATCTTCAATCTCCTTCTGCTCTGTCTCTGTTCTAATTTTATACTTGAGAGATTTAAAGTTTTCCAATCCAGATCCTTCTCTCAAATACTTAATGTCTTCTTCAAATGTGGGAGGAGGCCTTTTAAATACTACATCACCATTGTTTTTACCTGCCTTGCCTCTTGTTTTTCTTGAGAAGACTGCAGTAGATTGTTTAGGTACCTTGGTGATGGTCGCCTTCCCTTTCTTCTTCACAAGTACTTGTTCTTCTTCACTCTCATTCTTTTCTTCTTCTTCTTCAATGTCCTCTCCTTTTCCCTTGGTTAACATTAGAGGTGTGTTAGATTGCATCTTGGCCATCCTCTTTCTACCTTTGTTAACTACATGTGCAAGCTTTATGCTTAGCTCTTGTTGGTTGTGGATTATTCCCTTTGATCTTCAACTTGCAAATTTACACTTTGGTGGATAATTCAAATAAAACTCTGACTCTATCACCACTCCAAAGTCCACAAGGAAGAGGGCCAACTGACAAGGATCAAAAGATCCTTCTACTCTTTGAGCTTCAATGCTCAAGCGGGTGTACCCTTGACTCACTTCTCTAAAGGAGTCTAAAACAATATTCCACTATATCTCATATAAGATTGTTAAAGATTTGTCAAATAATGTTTGTGTTTGTGTGGTTAACCATGCATACCTCAAGAGGAAGGACCAGTGCCTTATCCCAGGTCTCAGAGTCACCTAACTGTATACCTCAACTAAATACCTCAAATCAAACACAATGGAATCTGAGGTAAGTGCTTTGCCTATTACCCCTTTCCCTCAAGCACAAGGACATCAAATTCTACACCTGGCTACAAACTCACTGAATTCACCTAAAAGGCTTTAATCCTAACTTTGTTAGAAACTCAGAGATGAATTCAAAATACTCTTTGTTTACCATATGTTAGCACACTTTGTGAAACTAACATATATGAGCTCAGAGACAAGCAAGAAGACATACATAAGATACAAGATTGGGATCCAAAATGTTCTCTTTAACACAATCAAGATCAACATATAATCAGAATGATACCAAGATAAGAAAAGTCACAAAACCAGACTTCTATCAGTATATTACAGTAAAAAACTAAGGACCAAAAGCAACAAGATTTTGGAACCCTTGCAAAATCCAAAATTCTGCAACTTATACCACTAGCTGCCTTGGGATCCTCAAGATCGGATGCAACAAGCTTCAAATAGCTAGGGTTAGGGTCTCAACCACCCAACCTATAGAAAATGGTCTAAAAAGTTATTATAGGGGCGAGAAACACATAAAAATCAGGAAAGAGGAAACCAAAACTGATCCACAATCATGAAAGTCTTCTCTGCAAGTACAGGGGATCACAAAATTGGGCTCAAAAGGACACCCTGCAACATGCCTTGAGCACACAACCAAAATGGTACAAGCTCTGCAAACAATCCAACCACACCACAAATAGAAAACCAGTCATTTCTCATCGAACAGGGTCATTTCTGCAATGAATTCCATAAATTTGGTACTTTCTAGTCGCTGGAAGTTCTCAAAAAAATTTGAATTTGAACCACAATGGCTAAATCCTTGGCCCCTGTAGAGAACGAAGGCCCACATTCAAACTGAGACTAGCTTTAAAACACAACCGTCCAATCAAACCTCCTTCGCGGCTTTATGATTTTCCTCTAAAACTGGCCCCACCAGACTTAGCAAATTGGCGACAAAGGACCTTTGCCAATTCGCTAAATATTTCATGCCTTTGCTAAACACTTAGCGACTTCCCGACTACCGTTCATGCAATCACCAGAAAAACTAGTGAATCCTCCTATCTTTCTATGAATGCGTGACCACATTAAATTTGTCAGCACCGTTAACTTCTTTATCCACTCCACCAAACACTAGACTACACTTGCGCCCATCTGATGCCACATGTCACCACGCCATTCACTGCAACTGCCAAGCCACACCTACCAGAGGACCCACCTACAAGCCCCAACACCATGTGGCACCCGGTCACATTATCACAAGCCATGGAAATGGCCCTTGCGATCATGCGACAAGGCCATAAGACCGCAACAGCACCACCCACCAGCCAATGAAAAGTGAACACCTCAGCACACGTGACACATGGACCCACCGCACAAAATGCGCACCTCTGCAACAAAAGACAACGCGCCCACTTGACAAGCCGTATCACCACCTGGGGCTGAGCCCCAAGGACATGTGGCAAGTAGTCGCATGATTGCAGAGCCAAAAACTAGGCTATGCGATCTGTCACCCCTGTAACACTGGGCCCACTGAGCACAACAAGCAACCTGGCAAAATGGAATAAAATCTGACGGATGGCGCATGATCGCATAGGGTTGAAATATTCCTTGAGATCATATACCGACCATTAGATTAAAAGCTTTCAATGAGGCCCCCCTGACATAAACCAACTCATCAACACGCGGATGAATGAAAACCCGCCAACTCAGAACAGTGTGGCACATAAGAACCACCTGGCAAATTGTAACATCAACAGTTGGCGTAAGATCTCACGGCTCTGACAAATCCTATGAGAACTTATGCCAACTATCGATCCTCTAACATTGTCAGGTCCCACTAAGCCTTTGGAAATTCAGGTCCCACCATCCATCGCACATGTGCACTTAAGACTGAGTAGACCACCAGGCAGTCAAACAGGACTGGGACCCACACGGCTAGGTGGCAAGCGGTCTCATGATCGCATGTCAGAAAAGTTTGACATGCGGCCATGTGACAGCCAATCAGGAAGAGCCTGGACCCACCATCCACGTCGGGCTTGCGCAGTTGAGGGAATGCCAGCAAACAAGGAACTAGTGCGAGGTCGAAAACACACAATGTTTTCGATGAAAGAGGATCGAAAACACACAAAGTTTCTGACATGTCAATGGATAAGCGCACAAAGCTAGAAGACAAAGGGTCAAAAATAACACAGGTTATCGGTAAGGGATCGAAAACATCATGGATTTTTGAAAACACTGTGGGTTTTTGACACTGTGGTAGATTTTAAAGTTATTTCCAGCAGACCTTAGAATTTGAATAACTTTTTGGATTTTATGACTCAGCAAGTGCAAATTGGACCAGAGCCTAGTGACAACACAAGGAACACAGGGCAGGGCACAAACCATGAAACATTGCAAGGAAATGGGCCATTTTTGAAGGATTTTGCTATGATAGAAAAATGGCCTAACAGTGACTCTGTCTGTTGATGTATGCCTCCTGCAGGCATGGCAAGGACTTAGAATCACTGGTTAAAGCAGACCATCCCATTGTACAAAAATGCAGACAACAAGGAACAAGTAGGGCAGGACCAGCAACAGGACTAGAACCGATAGACCAGGGCAAAATAGGGCAGGGGCAAGCAACCTATATACATAAATTTACAAGATGTACAACCCTAACTACTACTCATGGAAAACAAAGTACTTCAAATGAAGTACTGCTTCAAGAATTGTCCATGAACTGGCAACTCTTGAATATCACCATTAAAATCCTTGATAATGTAAGAATCTTGGCCCCATTTCTCATGAATCAGATATGGCCCTAACTAGGTGGGATCAAATTTACCATGTTTCCCCTTATCCTCCAATCTGGCATTCCAAACTAACACCAAATCACCAGGTTCAAACTTTTTGTCAACAGTCTTTTTATCATATAGATTCTTAACCTACAACTGCAATTTGGCATTCCTTGCAACTGATTCTCTTTGAGTTTCATCCAACCTAATGATGTCCTCAATTGTCAACTACATCTCATCATCAATGTCATCATCATACAACTACACAAACTTGTACATCTCCAACAAATTATTCTGAGGCATTCTAGCATGAATTCCATACACCAGGTCAAATAGTGCACAACCAATTGCCCTCTTCACAGTTACCCTATCAACCCATAAAGCTAATGGAAGCTTTGAATTCCATGCCCCCTTATTTTTTTCAAGAATCCTCTTCAAGATCTTAATCAAGCTCTTATTAGTAGATTATGCCTGACCATTTCCTTGCGGATGATAAGGTGAGGAATTAGAAATCTAAATTTCCAAACGTCTGCAAAAGTCCTTATATTTGGTAGACCTGAAGCACATAGAATTATCACTCACTATCCTCTCAGGGCACCCAAACCTTGTAATAATATTATTCATCAGAAAGTCAATTACCACTCTGCTAGTTTCATTCCTTGTAGGTACAGCTTCTACCCTCCTTATAAAGTAATCAGTGGCAACTAAGATCCATGAATGTCCTCCACTTGACTTGTTTGGTATCTCCCCTATGAAATCAATTCCCCACTGCTGGAAAGGAGCTTGAACTTCTACTGGTCTTAATGGTACATTACCTGAAAACTTAAGCTTACCAGAGAACCTTTGACAAGCATCACATCTCCTTACCAACTATTCTGCATCCCTGAATATTGTGGGCCACCAAAATCCTACTCTCAAGATCTTATGAGTAGTTGTTTTACCCATATAATGTCCACCACAAACTCCCTCATGCATCTCCTTCAACAATAGATTAGCCTGATTCTCATCTACACATTTCAATAGTATGCAATCCAATTTTTTTCTATACAGCTTACATTTCACAATTACATACTTGATGGCCTATAACTTCAATGTCCTCTTTTGATTATCATTCATACTATCTGGACACCTCATGTTTCTCAAATAGTAAATAATATCTTGATACCAAATACAATCATCCATATCACATGTATAATCAATTTCAGAATGATTTACCTGGTTTGCATCTAGATTGGATTGGGCCATTAGCTTTGCCAATCCCTATCCTCTAACCAATTTAGTGATCTAGATCTCAACATTGAATTCCTGGATCCTATTGATCTATTTGCATCTTCTTCCAGACACCTCCTGCTATGAGAAAATATCCTTCACAGCTACACTTGGCACAAAAGCAATCACAACTGCTCCCATCAAGTAACATCTAAGAGCCTTGATTGATTTCACAAGTGCATAAGCCTATTTTTCATTTATATCATATTTCAATTCTGTAGCCTACAAAGATTTACTAAAAAATGCAATACGCTGCTCAAAACCATCCTTATACTTTTGTAACAAAACTGCAGCAATAGTATGAAAAGATGCAAAAGAAAAGATATGCATTGGGACACTATAATCAAGTGCCTTTAGCACTGGTGCATCTTTAATAGCCTGCTTGATATTCTTAAAATCCTCATCAGGCTCACCCTCCCAATTGATTACAGATCCCTTCTTCAACATTTTGGAAATAGGTCTAGTAACCTCTGCAAAGTTTGTCACAAACCTCCTTAGAAAATTGACCTGACCAAAGAAGGACTGAATCCCTTTAACATTCTTTGGCCTCTGAATTTTATCAATTGCTGCTACCCTCTCTGGGTTAATTCTCACTCCTTGCTTCCCAACTAAGTGGCCAAGCAACTTACCTTCTGTGACACCAAAAGCACATTTCCTTGGGTTTAATGAAATTCCAAATTCCAAGGCCCTCATAAATATTTTTTCTAAATGAGCACAATGGTCCTCTTCCTTCTTGGAACAGGCAGTTAAATCATCTTGATACACAAGAAGAAAATCATTAATGAAATCTGAAAAGGCAACATCCATTGCCATCTGAAAAGTAGCACCAACATTTGTGAGACCAAAAGGCATTCTCACATAAACATATGTTCCCCAAGCTGTTGTAAAGGCTGTCTTGAATTGTTCTGATTCCTTAACAATGACATGATTGTAGCCAGAGAAACCATCCATCATTGACATCAATTCTGATTCGGTTACTCTCTGCAACATAGCCTCCATATTGGGCAAACAATAGTTATCTTTCAATGAGTTGATGTTCAAATTTATGAAGTCCACACAAAGCCTGATGTCACCATTCTTTTTTCTTACAGGAACAAGATTCAACACCCAAGAAGAATGCCTTATAGGCTTCATAATGCTGGTATCTCTCAACTTCATTAATTCTTCTTGCATCTTGGGTGCCAAAGTAGGATTAATAGGCCTTTGCTTTTGCCGAAAAGGTTTAGCATCTTCTCTTAATGGAATAACATGCTGAAATAAATCCTCTTTATAAACCTTTAGGTCATCATATGACCATGCATAAACATGCCTAAATTTCCTCAATAATTCAACCAAAGGTCTCCTTACCTTTTGAGATATATCTCTACCAATGTATACTTTCTTAGGTGCCTCATGTGATCCAAGATTTATCTCCTCAAGATCAACATGATCTTCTCCTTTGATATTCTTCTGAACTCTATCTTGGTTGTCAAAGACAGTCTCCAAAACAACAAGCCCCTTGGGCACCTTATTAGTTCTAAGCTGAATGACCTCATTGCCTAGGACAACCTCCCTTCCTTTTATTGACTCAACCAAGGCTAAACAATCAAGTTCCTGACCATGATACTGATCCTTGCAATCCATAAACTTCAAAATATCATTATCATCATCAAAAACTTGCCAATTCTCAATATTGTGTGGTATACTAGGCCTAGCCTAAATTTCAACTTTAGAAATACCAGAGAATGTAACATCATTAGGATTGATTGCAATATTAGCCAACAAGTCAGCCATCTTGTTGTTACTCCTATCCTTCCACTCAATATTGAAGGCATCAAAATGTTCAATCAAATCCCACACTGCATTCCTATATTGTCTCAACCTTTTATTCTTGGAAGCATACACTGACCTGACTTGGGACACCACCAACTCAGAATCACCAATAACACTTATGCATTTTATAACATGCTTTTGTGCCAACCTCAGTCCTAACAACAAGGCCTCATATTTTGCTATATTGTTGGTACAAAAAAAATTAAATGTGAAAGAGAACTTGTAGGTGTTTCCATCAGGAGAAATAAGTAAAATACCTGCTCCTGCACCATCTTTGTAGTTTGCACCATCAAAGTACATGACCCACAAATCACCCTTCATAGAGTCAGCACCTTCCTCAGTAGAAATAGGTGACAAAACAAACTCATTTTCAAATATAGGGATATCTTCCCTAAAACCATTTACATCAGTATCCACAAAACATGTAGTTTCATTATCTATGTTTCTCTCAATCATGTGGCATACTCTGGGCTCTCATTCAATCTTGACAAACTGATCATCAATCTTGAAAGTTGCATAGGACAAATCACACTATAAACTTCCACCCATGGTAGCACTTCATCTTCTAGATAGCAACATCCCATAATGAGGGGGGATATCCACCACAAAAACACTCATTGTTAGCTCTTTCTCTGGATATGCTACCAACCTATATGTCATTGAATTGATAGTCCCAATAATTGGTACCTCCCTCTGATCCATTGCACAACACCTGCCCTGCATTGTATCAACTTTAAGGCCCAATCTCTCCATGATTTTGAAAGGCATGACAGTATTAGAGGCACCACTATCAATCATACAATTTCTTAATTTCATCCCATTCACAAGAACACTTAAGAAGAATGGGTCAATATTTTCAAGGCTGGCATTGATAGAACTGTCCAAGTATATTGGGGGAATTTGGGACACAATTCCCTGAGCAACAACATCATTCAAAGCTTTATCCTGAGATCCATTGCATGAAGTATCATTTTTGTGAGTATTACCAACCCATGCAATAGCTTTATCTTTATGTTCAGGGATCCTCAAAAATTCTGACAATTGAACCTTAACTATAATTTGTGACAATACAGATAACATGTCAACAGGGGCAGAAGCAGGAATCTCAATCTGCACTACCTTAACATCTTTTTTCTTGTCTGACATATTAGGTGTATTGACCACCTTCATTTTTTCAATCTTAGCCATTTTGTTAACTGGCTTCTCAATCTCACAAGAGATCTTTTCAATTCCAACTCCCTTAGGCTCACAATGTTTACTTTTTACATTCTTTAATTTCACCATGTGATCAACCTTTGATTTGTTCTCATTAGGTTCTCCAGAGTTGGTACTCTTTATAAACATTCCTAAAACTTTCTCATTTATGTTCCTTGCCACCATGCCTCTAGTTTTCACTTGGGAAATCATTTCTATAGTAATCCTCTCCATCTCTTCTCTAGAAGGTCTTCTCAAATTTACTGGCTTGGGAGAAGAGTTCATGTTACATATTTTCTGATCAATGCATTCACCATCAGAAAAAACCTCTTGATGAAAAAGGGCCTGATTATGTCTCTTCACATTCACATTTGCCTCTTCATCAAAATTAGAGTCATCTTCATATCTTAGATATGAAGAAACCATGTTGCATCCAAGATCATCTTGTTCTATCTCCTCATTGCCACAATCTTGATTTGCAGGCATAGATTATGCAACCACACAATGCTCTGCAGAATGAGGGGACTGGCATGCAACACACCATGGTACATTTTCCATGACATTTATTGAAGCTCTAAGTAGAGGGTCAAGGACACCTATGTCATTGTTTCCTCTTGCAGCAGGGACAATAGGCTTGCCATCCTTCCATTGGGTGTTGTAGGGGTAATTTTGCAGTCTATTCTACTTACTGAAATTGTTGTTGAACCGAGGCCTCTCATTGGTAGGAGCACTAATGTTCCTATTTGCAGGTGCCTTCAAATCCTTCAATGCATTAAGCACCTTATCCAATTTTTCTTCTTCCTGCCTCCTAGATCCAACATTCTTATCATTTTCTTTTTTGTATTTCCTGTCCCCAAACAACTTTGGGTCATCTCTCTTTCCACCCAACTTTCTTGATATTTTCATGTTGTTCTCAATATTGACAGAAATCCTAAAAGCATCCCTAAGAGTTCTTGGTTCTTTATCCCTTAATAAATATCCCATCTTCCCATCAAATGCATTGAAGTATGAAGTTAGACAGACATTGTCATCCAACTGCATGACTTGGAACAACTTGTGCATACCTTTCTGAAATCTCATGTTGAACTCAGCTGCAGACTCATTCTGATTTTTCCTTATGGTATTGAATTCATTAAAAATGAAGCTAGCATTAGGCCTATCACCATACTACTCCTTGAAACATTTCTCAAAAGAGTCCCAAGTATCAATACACTTATCAGGAAGCCTCTTAAACCAATCTCTAGCATCCTCCATTACAGATTGAACAAACAATTTCATGACAACATCCTCATGCTCTACCTCATAATCATTAAGCATATCAACAAATAACCTAAGATGCTCTTCACAACTAATAGCATTATTACCAGAAAAATTAGGTACCTTATCTCTAATATCATTCAGAAAAGCATTTGGATAGCCAGGAATTCCATCAAAACTTATTTGCCTATAGCCTTCTAGTTGCATAGGTCTTCTTTGAAAGCTTGAACTAGTGTTAACCCTAGGATCAACATTAGCGCCTGTAGAGAATGATGACCCACGTTCAAACTGAGACCAGCTTTAAAACATAGCTGTCCGATCAAACCTCCTTCATGGCTTTATCATTTTCCTCTAAAAGTGGCCCCACCAGACTTAGAAAATTGGTGACAAAGGACCTTTTCCAATTCGCTAAACATTTCATGCCTTTGCTAAACACTTAGCAACTTCCCGACTACAGTTCGTGCAATCGCCAGATAAACTAGCGAATCCTCCTATCTTTCCGTGAATGCGTGACCACATTAAATTTGTCGGCACTGTTAACTTCTTTATCCACTCTGCCAAACACTAGACTGCACTTGTGCCTCTCTAATGCCATGTGTCACCGCACCATTCACTACAACCGCTGAGCCACACCTGCCACAAGACCCACCTGTAAGCCCCAACACCATGTGGCACCTAGTCACATGATTACAAGCCATGGAAATAGCCCTTGCAATCATGCGACAAGGCCATAAGACTACAACATCACCACTTGCCGGCCAATGAAAAGTGAACACCTCAGCACCCGTGACACATGGACCCACCGCACAAAATGTGCACCTCCGCAACAAAAGACAATGGGCCCACCTGACAAGCCGTATCATCACTTGGCACCGATCCCCAAGGACACATGGCAAGCGGTCGCATGATCACATAGCCAAAAATTGGGCTATGCGACCATGCGATAGCCAATCAGAACATGCCATCTATCACCCCTCTGACACCAGGCCCACTGAGCACAACAGGCAACTTGGCAAAATGGAATAAAATCTGACGGATGGTGCATGATCGCATAGGCTTGGAATATTCCTTGAGATCATATGCTGACCGTCAGATTAAAATCTTTCAATGGGGCCCCCCTAACGTAAACCAACTCATCATCATGCAGACGAATGAAAACCCGCCAACTCAGAACAGCGTGGCACATAAGAACCACCTGGAAAATATTAACATCAACAGGTGGTGTAAGATCTCATGGCTCTGATAAATCCTATGAGAACTTATGCCAACCATCGATCCTTTGACACTGTTAGGTCCCACCATCCATCACACATGCGCACTTAAGACTAAGTAGACCACCAGGCAGCCGAACAGGACTGGGACCCGCATGGCTAGGTGGCAAGCAGTCGCATGATCACATGTCAAAAAAGTCTGACATGTGGCCATGCGACAGCCAATCAGGAAGAGCCTGGACCCACCATCCACGTCGGGCTTGCCTAGTTGAAGGAAAGCTAGGAAACAGGGAACTAGTGCGAGGTCAAAAACACACAATGTTTTTGATGTAGAGGATAAAAAAACACACAAAGTTTCCAACACGTCAACAGATAAGCGCACAAAGCTAGAAGACAAAGGGTTGAAAACAATGCAGGTTATCTGTAAAGGATCAAAAACATCATGGATTTTTGAAAACACTGTGGGTTTTTGACACTGTGGCAGATTTTAAAGTTATTTCCAACAGACCTTAGAATTTGAATATCTTTTTGGATTTTATGACTCAGCAAGTACAAATTGGACCAGATCCTAGTGACAACACAAGGAACATAGGGCAGGGCACAAACCATGAAAAATTGCAAGGAAATGGGCCATTTTCGAAGGATTTTTCTATGATAGAAAAATGGCCTAACAACTCTATTCTTATCTTGGCTTCATCATATGTTCCAAAGTATGGAGCCTTTGGATCAACAGGTTCATTTATTAGGGCTTCAATTATGTCCTTGGTTTCATCAATATTTACCTCATAGGGAAGAGGTTTCACCCATACAATTCTTGGCCTTATTGCTTGAATGTACACTCTATCATAATCAACCATAAAACAAATATCATCCTTATAATCTTCCACCAACTTTTGTGGAATCCGGAATCTATTATTCATCTTTTCCTTAAAAGATTCAAAATAGTTATCCATTATGCTAATAATATTTTCACCCATTTCTACAATGTACTCATTTATCTGATAAAGAACAGGCACATCTTTTCTCCATACTACCATGCCTTTAGATGGGAAAACATTTTGAGCATAGAAAACTAAACAAACGAACAATGAGCCAAACTTACATGGATTATTCTTTGAAGTTTGAATGCTCTCCATATTCTTGTTTAACTGCTTCAACAACAAATCTGCTAGGTCAAATGACAAGTTGTTCTTCACAATTTTGTAAGCTAGGTCAACTGCTTCACACGGAACACTATTTTGCCAACTAGAATTGTATATCTTGTGAGCTATGACATATGTCCCAAATTTCAACTCTGCATCAATTATACTACTTATCTTCATACCTCTACCATCCCACTCGGCTAGGGTTTTCTTTTCTAGCTTCGCCCGACCTAGGGTTTTTGTAGATTTAGCTTTGGCAAGCATGGGAAGACCTGTAACTCGGTGAATCATCTTCTTTGTGATCTCTATTGGTTGCTCAAGACAAATTCTGCCTTCATGCACTCGGCTTAGGATATATCTTTAGATCCATTTTACTTGGAAACTCTGAGGCAAGTGGGTGATATGTGTCAAACCCTTATCTTCCAAATTTGTATACTCCGGTTTGAGAACACCATCAACACACAGCTCATTTCGGGCAACATCTATCTCTAGGGTTCTAAGCTCTTGAATTGTACCTTTAAAATGACTGCGAATATCATTAACAAGAAGTACCTTGGGAGGGATCTGAGATTGAGCTCCACTCGGGTCTAGGGTTTCTGCAACCGTGGGCATGAGTTTGAAATCCAGTGCCTTCCATTCTCCTTGGACCAAAATTTCCTAACCTTTCTTCACTTTGGTGCTGTTTGATGCCATGGTAGCTCAGTAGACAAAGAAAATTCTTTGAAAATTTCTGCTGCAAATTTTGCTTCGAATCGCTTGATTGCACTAAGAAATCTCTCTGCTCTCAATATGCTAAAATTCATGATGAAGAATGAACTCGATTTCATGCTTTTTGTTAAAACTTTGCCATTAATGCTTAGTATGAAAGTAGGTAAGTTCGGCATTGTATAGGACAGGTCGTCATCCACTATTGCATTGATTGCTCAGTGAAGACTCTGCAACTCGACGAATATAAGAATTCATACTGCTCTGACTATACTCAGTAACCACATGAAATTTGGTTACTCCTGACCTTTCTCGGTGATAACTGATACCAACCTTCTCAATGATCCTTCTGTATCTTGCATACTGATTGGATCTTTCTTCCTTTCAATTCTGGAACTGTTTGGAATTTGTCTATGAAGATACAGTTCTAGTGCTTTCTTGGGGGCTTAGTTGGAATTGATTGAGCCACCCTCTTCATGAGTGACTTCATTACTTGGAATGGTTTGCTTGGTAGGTTTAGGAATCCACTGCTGTCTCATCTACTTCCTGATGCTATTTTCTTTTTCTTTCTTTTCATCTACAACTCTGCCTGTATTCATGCAATTTTTAGCTATATGACCAAGTTTAGTGCATGTATAACATCTTATGGTAGTATCCCTTTTTCTCAAGTGATGCCTTACACAATTTTTGCCAATGTGTCCATATTCACCATAGTAATGACATCTACACCAAGTGTTGTAATCCCAACCAAATATTTCTTTCACAATTTTTTCTACTGGATTGGATGTTTTAGATCTGCATTCAGATGCATTGTGACCTTGTTTGTTACATTTGTGACATTTTCCTTCAAATCTTGGTTTCTCCTTGCATTCATTTGCTTTATGACCATGCTGATTGCAATTGTAGCATTTTCCATTGAATTTTGTTTTTCCATTACTCCAACATTTGTTTGAAGTATGACCTATTTTGACATAGTGATTACAAGTAGGTTTCTGATTCTTTTGAATACCTTGATTGGAGGATTCACCTTCCTCTTTGTATCCAAGTCCTACTTTTCCTTTTTGCTTATGCAACTGATTCACATCTTCTTGAGATTTCATCATTCTCTCATTGATTTTCCTTTCAGTGTTTAGGTCATTCACCAATCTTAAACTGATTTGCTTTTTAGATCTCAGCTCCTTTGTTATCCTTTCATTTTCTGATCTCAGAGTCAAAATTTCTTCATTTACATTGGAGACTTGATCAATAAGGTTTTCTAGCTGAAGAGTTTGATTTTGGATTTCATTGTTCTTTCCATGTATTTCATCTTTCATCTTGTTTCTTTGTTCCAAGATTTCACAGAATCTTGTTGACTAAATTTCCTATTCTCTTTTCAATTTTCTTACTTCTTCTTGCAGAGATCCATTCTTTTCTAGGAGTTCTTTGATTGCATTGTTTGCTTCATCTGAGCTTCTTGAAGGAAAAAATTCTTCAATCTTTTCTTCAACATACTGGTGGTCATTCATCTGATTTGCAAGTTCCTTCCTTCTTTTTAGGGATTGGGAAAGATGCTCTTTTGCTTCCTTGAGTTGAGCTATGGCCATTTCCAGATCTAGCTTTTCATTTTCAATTACTTTGTTAAGACTGAATATCTCCATTGTCCTGGATCTTTACTCAAGCTGTCAAACTTTATCCTGAGAACCACAAAGCTCTGATACCAATTGCTAGAAATATTCAAGACTACCCAAGTTACTGAGAGGGCAGGGGTGAATCAGTAACTTCAAAACTTTTTACAAATTGCAGATCTTAACAATATTCCAAATAAAATTTAGATCAATAAGCTAACTACATGCATGAGTAACTGAAGGAATAAAACATTCATAACACTTTAAACATAGAGATTTGGTTACCTAGAAACATTCCAAATAGAAAGTAAAACTGTGGTGGGGATGATACCCACAAAACTTCAATACTGCACTATAAAGTTGGTCGGTTAAGGCTTACAATGATCACTTCTAATGATCTACCCTATTAGGAGCAATAAGGACTGCTAGATCCACCTTGTTAGAGGATTTACAAACATACAATGAAGTATGCACTCGATTAAGAGATTTTAAAAAAGACTGTTAAGTCTACCCTGTTAAAGGATTTGATGTTGATTCACCTGTTAGGATGAAACAGTAGATCTCTTACTTGCAACTATACTTGCTGATTGAGATTCTTTGATGTAATAATCACCTTCTGTGATAGATATATCTTTTTTGCTCCTTATACCACTATAGCCTTTTGTAATTCACTTATCTCTACTTTCCATGCATCTTCGCATATGCACATATACTCTTCCACACACTTCTCTCTTTTTCACACATTCTTACACTTTGGATATGATACAAAATATTACTTTTATATCAATCCACAACAATTACAAATTAATTACAAAGTCGGCTGCTAAAATACAAGTCAACACAAGTATTACTGAGTCGGCCTTGATGTAGTTACAAAGTTCCTACAAACTAACTCGGTGACTTTCTGATACTCGGCATCCACTGTAATACTTGGCATCATCATTCTCTCAGTAGGAGTGGAGGCTCGGTCTATACTAACCACTCGGTCATAGTTTCAAACTCGGTATACACTAGAGACTCGGTAGATACAGTGTCACTCAGTAGAAACTGAATTCCCTGTTTATCATGCCATTACTCGGTAAACACTACTTAACTCATCACTCAGTAAACACTGTTCTACTTGAACTGCTTGGTAAGCACTGTTCTGCTCAATCTGCTTGATAAACACTGCTCTGCTAGATGAGCTCGGTAAGCACACAGAAATTGAATAAGTGTTGTCACTAATGACAAACATAACTTAATGCCAACACTATGGAAGGAGAGAAATAGGATGAGTCTGTGGAGAAGTTAAAATTGAGGATTTTTGTGTCAATTGAAGAAGTGATGAAAGTTTCTATTCTTTCTCAACAAGGATCTCTAGTTTATAATGTGGAGGATAGGATATTGCATGCAGAATGGTCGTGCTTAAAGTTGAATAATGGAAACCTTTCAAAGGAGGGTTATGCTTCTTCAAAGGTTGTGGATATTAAATGGAAACATTTGGATGATGGTTGGGTGAAGATAAATTTTGATGGGGCTTCTCATGGTAATTAGGGGTCCTCTGGTGCTGGTGTTATTGCCAGAGATAAGGGAGGTAATATTATTGCTTTTGTTGCTAAAAAATTGAATAGTGACACAAACAATGAAGTTGAAATGCGAGAAGTGCTCCTAGTGGTGTGTTTGGGGTCAAGATTAAAGATTAAGAAGTTTCATTTGGAAGGGTATTCTCAGGTTATCCTCAATGCTTTATGCAATTAGGAGATGAAACTTGGCACCTTAAAAATTTTGTTAAGGATATTATATGAGGATATGAAAACATTGCAATTGATATAGTCATGTGGTATGGTTCCAAACTATTTCCCAAGTATGTCCATCCACCCTTTGTGATTACAAACTAATCTTCTATGGTGATGGTTTGAAAGATGGTTCCCTTGCCTTTTCCTATGAGAGCCATATCCTGTAATCCCCAAATCTATATTAAGATTTTTGCTATGCCAACCTTCAAAGGGGCCTGATATGGAAAGATAAATGGGGTGCCTCTAAAACTATATGCTTTGAAAATAGTAGAACCTGGTAAAAAATGATATCTACCCAATTATGCATTATCTTGATAGCAGTAGTGAACTTCTCTATCCTCAAAAAATCCAATAATACTTTTGAGATCCTTAGGTTCTCCAAAAATAGTAGGGTCATAAGCCTAGATGCAAAGCATCTATCAAAATTTATAAAAATGGCCTCATTCTTGTCACAAGTCATATTCAACCTCTACAATTAGATTAACATTTATTCACCATCCTTTTCTTTCATTAGATCCATCTCTTTTCCAAAGTAGTCTGAACCCTTATAGAGGAACATGTACATCATCAAATAATACCAACCAAAAGTTCTATCAACCTTAGCCCTTTGAATTCCCATCTGTCCGTTGTGTATTAAATCGGCAAGGAAAGGAGGAAAATCAAATGTTACTGCTAGGTAGGGGTGCAATATTTGTGCCATCGTAAACATGTAATGGATTGGTGTCTCTTCTTCTGAATCATCACCAAAAATTTGACATAGAGACCAATACATACCCTTGGCCTTTCAATTAAAGTAATCTAGCTTGAAGGGCTCCACTTTATTTAGTCCTACTACAGTCAACCCTCCTACCTTAAATCAAAAAAATACCTCAAAGGGCCACTTTTGAGATAATCCCTCCAGGTATTATAAACCTCCTCAAGCTCACCAAAATATATTCTTTCTAGGGCATCAGTAGGCTTACTTAGTCGAAATACCTCTCTAATTTAATCATCAAAGGAAATAGTAATCAGAGGGTTTCCATTTACATCCCTAACCACCCTTGCTACATTATCATCATTTTTAGCAACTTGGAGAAAAATGTCAATATCCATGAAAATATTTGGGACAACTAGTTTTCTCACATCAGGCTTCTATTTATTACTGCTAGGAGAAAAAGCATGACTCTATGAAAACCCTACCATGAACAATACCAAACCAGAGACACAGATGATTTCATACCTCATATAATTTTCCTTCTCATATAAGCCAGCTGTAACCCTAAGCCTAGGGTATTTAGGCACTAGTTCTTTTAACTTTGATGAATCATTGGTAGAATGATCTGGTTGTTCTAGGAAATCATCACATACAACCCTCTTCTGGTAATCTACCTTCCCTTTGAATTCTCTTCTCGGTGCCATTTTAAAACTTAGGTTTCAAAATCAACTTTTAACCAAGAATGCATAGAAACCCTCCTCCCAAACCCTAATGATGAAATTTGCAGATAAATGGTGGGAGAAACACAACAGTTCACATAATCACTCACTCAATAAATATTTCACCAAAAAATACAAGACACTCTACAATTTCTCTCCACTTAAGCACTTCAAAAATTATGTATCTTTGATTCTAAAAAATGAAGTGTCTAAATGACATACTACATATGAAAAAACATTAACTCTTGACAACCATGCCACATGTTTCTACCATTACTTCTTTGAAAATTTGAAAATTTGCAGTTCAACAGGTAGGAAAATTTCTCACCAAAGAGAGAAATTTTAAAACAGAACCTTTTATCTTCTTTCAGATCATGTCGGATGGTCCTCACGATCCCTTGATAAGTAACTATCAATGAATTCTTTATTAAGGCTTCACACCCATTGTTTGATTAGATGAGATCTGACAATGATTAAAAATTAGTAGCCTTTTAGTCCCACTTACTTTGAGGTTTCATGATCATCGTTGGATCAAACTAATCCAATAGTTATCTTTACTTCATTTGATTATGACCCCACTAACATGCCTTATGTTAACGTGGACAATCAGATGGCATGCATGATCCTATGATCAGTAATTCTCTCTAATCTTTTGATTAAGGCATCATGACAACCATTCGATGAAAATGGACTTGTTAGAGCTTTTACAAAACTTTGTCCTTCGGTCCCAATGACATCACCCTTTTCTAACTAGAAGATCTAATGGATGGTGTGATCCCGTGATCACTAATCCTTGATTAACTTTTCATCAAGCAATTATGCTAACTGTAAAATTAAAAAAGATCTGAGAGTATCTTAATTTCCTTCATAGGTGGGCCCAGGAAACATGAACCGTTAGATTAGTAAATCGAACAGTAGATAGAAATATTTAAAATGTTGGTCCCACTCACTTTGATCTTTACTGATTGAAGCATTTGACTATTGGTGTGATCCCACAATTGGTAATCTTCAATCAAATTTTCATTGAGGGATCATTTACACCGTCAGATGAAAAAAGACTTTAACAATGTTTGACATATTGTCAAGACTTTCCTAAAAAATTAACGCTTGGGACTTTAGGAAAAATTATTTAAAGATCATCCGGATTTAAGCTTAGGAAATATTAAAAGGGTCCGCTAGGTAAAATAACTTAAAAGATTTGGCCCCGCCCGATGATGATTTAGGACAGTCTTAAATAAGAAATTTAAGTGGCTAAAAAAGTAATGATCAATTAGATTTTTTAAAAAATTACCCATGTTTTTTCTTATTACAAAGACCTAGGACTAGAAACAAAACCTCACCTAGGGTTTAAAGAACAAATGAACCATGTCCTTTGAAAGATGAGGGCATGGACATGATTTTAAAAAAAGAACAACCATAACTAGACATAAAAGACCCCTTTGTTAAACCATAAAAAAAATACAAAGTCTTGAGTTGGGAAAATAAAAAGTGCTAACAAGACGTGTGATAAAGATAAAATTGAGTTGCAAAATTTGTGTAGAGAGTTTGAGAAGGATAATGAAAAATCAATGAATTTTTTTTCCATTGATTGGTTTGGCCTTGTTAGTGAGTTTTCTAGCAGGTGTGTTGCAATATAGAGGGTTTGGAGATCTGGTCGGTTGAGTCAAAGATTTGGTATTTGTAGAATCATCATGCTAGCATTGAGGGTTGGGAAACCAAAGGTCAAAATGAAGACTAAAGATCTAAAATGAAGTTATTTTCATCATCAAAGTGAGAGGCTCACTTTCTTATTAACAACAGGTGTCTGATGCATGAGCATCCTATGGAATTTAGCAATCTTGCAACAACCAAAAATATGTTTTATATTTTATTCTTATTTTCTAGTTTGAGTGATCGAGTTCGCTTTCGATCCTCTATTACAAACGGCATGTGTGATTGTACTATGATGTTTAGGACCTATTTGGGAAATTTTTCCTATGATAGCATCTCTTTTGGTTTGTGGTTGTTTGAGTTTGGATTCATATAGTGGTTGTGGGTAGCATGCTTATTTTCTGTCTGGACCAATTTAAGTGATTTATTGTGCAATTGGTGATCATTAGATTTTAATGTGTGTGGTCATGGATTGTAATTATTGGTACTGTTATGGACCTATATCCATGATCACACATCCTTATGTTCTTATTTTGGTGATCAATTTTTCACATTTTGGGTCTGGACGTATATTAGTTTCTTGTTCTAATGATGAAGGGTGCTCCCCTTAATACCACAAACACATAACAGAAATAGAGAAACAACAACAATATGCAAGAACAGAGAATTGGCTTCTTATTATCTCTACAAATGTGGAATTACAAACTTTCAGAATTACAATATGCAAAGCCACATGGGCATTCCCTTACAATATTTCGTAGGACAAAGCCTCGAACTATTACCCAGATCTACTACCCAGAACTATTCTGAACTGCCTAAGACAATAATACAGCCTTCCTTATATAGGCAATTTTCCACCGCCTGGGAAGGTTCCAGAATTTTAGCCAATAAGGCCGACCAAACTTAGAATTATTTTATTTTACATTTTATTACATCATAGTCGGCTCAAGATAACCTTTGAAACCCGAACAGAAATTTTGAAGAAAATTATTTTCTGCCATTTCAGGTGGCCCAACTTCCGAAGACCATAAGTCATCACCAGTTGACCCGATCGGCTATTATAACCCCTTTTCAGAAACGCCACGAAGCGCTCTACAGGCTTGATTGGCGCAAGCGCCTATCACCCAAATTTTTGACCTCATCAGGGGCCTCTAAAGCCTTCAAAACTGAGTTCAAAGTTCTTGTACCCTGCTGCCAATACCGAAAATCTTCAATATCTTCCAATATACATTTGATCTGGCAATGAAACTTTACTGGCAGACTTATATGACCAAAATGAACCTCCAAGAAAGAAATTAGATCATTCTGAGCACATACAAAAATTACCAAAAATAGTAACTTTCCATAAATAGCAGCTCTGCACAAAATAGCCCTTATTGAAAATAAAAATAGAAATATTTTTGGGTGATGCAAGATTGCTCTTACACCCAGGATGCTCCTGCATCAGACACCCGAGGTAATTTGAGAAGTGACCCTGTCACGACTCAGGTGTGCAGAGGAAAACCAAGATGGCTAACCTCCTCCTTTGTCAGCCATGATGAATCTTCAACAGGTCATCCTTTCCACTTGACCAGATATTCTTCATATGTCCTGTTCCTTGTGCTTCTGCCAACACGACTGTCCAGTATATCTTTGATCTCCTTAGTGTCTGAACTAGTTGCTGGAATACTCCATTGTGCTGCTGTGATCTCATCTTCAACACCTCCTTCATGATACTCTGTCAGATCTGAAATGTTAAACACTGGTGAAATATTTAGCTTAGTAGGCAATTCTACCTTATATGCATTTCCTGAATCATGTTTCTTAAATATCTTGCACGGCCCAAACTTCTTCATTTTCAACTTGTTATATGTACCAACTGGAAACCGCTCCTTCCGCAAATGAACCATGACTTCATCACCAACCTGAAATTCCTTATACCTCCTTTTCTCATCTGCCTTAGCCTTATACTGCGCGTTCATCTTGGTAATATGCTTCCTCACCTCCCCATGGATGTTCTTCAAGTGTTCTGCAAAATCCTCAGCTTCAGCACTACTTATTTCTCCTTTATCTATCTTCCTTAATTCGGATGCATTTCTTGGACTACTTCCATATACAATCTGGAATGGTGATTTACCAGTGCTCCTGTTGATAGAATTATTGTATGGAAATTCCGTCTGTGGTAAAATCAAATCCCATCCTGTTGGCTTATCTCCAACCAAACATCTCAGCAAATTTTCCAAACTCCTATTCACCACCTCTGTCTGTCCATCAGTCTGTGGATGATGTGATGAACTGAACTTCAAATCTGTCTTCAACTTCTTCCACAATGTACGCCAAAAATATCCAACAAACTTAGTGTCCCGATCTGAAACTATGGTCTTTGGAAAACCATGTAGTCTCACCACTTCTCTGAAAAACAATTCTGCTACATGAACAACATCATTAGCCTTCTTGCAGGGAATGAAATGTGTCATCTTTGAAAATCTGTCAACTACTACAAAAATTGAATCATGTCCCCGCTGTGTCCTCGATAAACTAAGAACAAAGTCCATACTGATATCCTCCCAAGGCTTCTCTGGTATAGGTAATGGCTGATACAACCCTGTATTCTGCTTCACTCCTTTCACCATCTGACATACTCTACAACTCTGTACAAACTTCTTCACATCTTGCTGCAATTGTGGCCAATAATAATTCTCACTAACCAAACCAAGGGTTTTATAATGACCAAAATGTCCAGCCAATCCTCCGCTATGCTTCTCCTTGATGAGATTCTCTCTCATAGAACTTCGTGGAATGCACAACTGACTCCCTCTGAATAGCATATCATCCTGGATGATGAAATCCAACCATTTCGTCCTGTCTAGAGTAACAGGTTCTGTACAAGCTTTCCAAGCTTCACCAAAATCAGGATCCTCTGGATACAAATTCTTGAATTCCTTGAACCCAACCACTTCAATCTACATTTCTGTCATCAATAGTTGCCTTCTGCTAAGAGCATCTGCAACCCTATTAGACTTTCCACTCCTGTGTTTCAAAACAAATGTATAACTCTGCAAAAACTCAACCCATTTCAAATGCCTCTGATTCAACTTTCATTGACTATTCAAATATTGCAAAGCTTGATGATCAGTATACAAAACAAACTCCTTAGGAAGCAGATAATGTCTCCACTTCTTTAATGCCTAAACTATAGCATAAAATTCTTGATCATAAACAGAATACTTCCTCTTGGCATCATTTAACTTCTCACTGAAATAAGCAATAGGTTTACCTTCTTGGCTCATAACAACTCCTATTGCAGTACCACTAGCATCACAATCTACTTGAAACACCTTATTAAAATCTAAAAGTGCTAAAATAGGTTGTTCTGTAACTTTTTGTTTCAATAATTAAAAACTTTTTTCTGCCCCATTAGTCCACTTAAACTCTTTTCTATCCTCTCTCATTGTTTCAGTCAAGGGTCCACAAATACTGCTAAAATTTCTGATAAAATTTCTGTAAAAGCTAGCTAGACCATGAAAAGATCTTACCTCAGTAGCACTCCTTGGAGTAGGCCATTCAAGGATAGCCTGTACGTTCTCTGGGTCCATTTTTAGACCTTTTGCTGAAACTACAAATCCCAAATACACTAACTCTTTCTTCACAAAACTACACTTCTTCAAATTAATCAACAATTTCTCATCTCTCAACTTCTCAAACACCATACGAATAAAAATCATATGCTCATCCAATGTCTTACTAAAGATCAAAATATCATCTAGGTAAACAATGACAAACTTACCCAGAAATTCTTTCAGAACCTCATTCATGAGCCGCATGAAAGTGCTCGGTGCATTGGTTAGCCCAAAAGGCATGACTAACCACTCATATAGTCCTTCTTTTGTCTTGAAGGCAGTCTTCCATTCATCTCCTTCTCTGATCCGAATCTGATGATATCCACTCTTCAGATCTATCTTTGAGAAATACACAGCTCCACTCAAACAGTCCATAATATCATCCATTCGTGGCAATGGAAACCTGTACTTGATTGTGATCTTGTTTATTGCCCTAGAATCTGTACACATCCTCCATTCTCCATTCTTCTTTGGTTCTAATACCGCTAGTACAGCACAGGGACTCAGACTCTCATGGATCAATCCTTTCT
This sequence comes from Chamaecyparis obtusa, assembly GCA_027943335.1. Lineage (NCBI taxonomy): Eukaryota > Viridiplantae > Streptophyta > Pinopsida > Cupressales > Cupressaceae > Chamaecyparis > Chamaecyparis obtusa. The sequence continues at coordinate 53,873 of BSBK01006315.1, forward strand.
CTAACAGTTCATGTACTTATCTGTTCAACTCCTCACTTTCTACAGGTGTCATTCTGTGTGCTGCCTTATTCGGCAAACTCACTCCTGGGATCAAGTCCATCTGATGACTGATCTTCCTGACTGGTGGTAATCCATCAGGCACGTTATCGGATACAATATCCTGAAACTCATTCAACAAATCTGCAACTTCTACAGGAACATCTTCTACTTCCTCTTTACCAGCTTTTGGAATTAAAGCAAAACATACATGCTCATGCCTCATACCATCTAGGAAATTTATTCCATCAACAAAAGTTATCCTCACATCACCACATACCTTTTCTTCTATCTCCTTCAATGGTTTTAGCTTATGTCGCACTCCATCCTTTGTCAGGGATTAGGTATTCGCACGACCATCATGTATAGCACATCTGTCAAACTACCATGGTCTACCCAACAACATATGACATGCATCCATAGATATGATATCACACAATACCTCATCTTGGTATCCGCCAATCTTGAACTTCACCAGGCATTGTTCATTGACCATGACCTTGTGGTCATCCTGTACCCAGGCAATCCGATATGGATGTGGGTGTTTCTATCTCTTGAGCTTCAACTTTGTCACCATCTCTTCTGACACCAAATTGTCAGTGCTTCCACTATCAATAATCACATCACAACATTTACCTTCACACTTGCACCTGGTGTGAAACAGGCTCCTCCTTTGCTCAGGTTCATTCTCACCACTCAACAGGACTCTTCTGTTAATCAACGTTTCTCCTCTTTCAGCATCTTCAGAATTTGATGATCTGGCATCTTCATCTACATGTGCAACTCTGGCCTGGCCTTCATTTCTCCCGTCTGTTCTACCTTGGCACTGAGGACACTCAAATGCCCTATGACCTTCTTCTCCATAGTGAAAACATGTTCCACGGAAGCCACCTCTTCTAGATCCTTGTCCTCTTCCTCTTCCTCTCTGATCTCTATTATTCTGATCCTGAAAGCAATTGAAATTATTTCCTCGCTGATTCTGACTACTACTGGCCTCATCCTTCTTTTTTGGATCTTCATTTCGGCCACCATATGACCGTCCACCAAATCATCCACCACGACCTTTTCCGTTTTGTCTTCTCTCAAACTTCTTGTTCAGCTTTTCCTCTACTTTTAGGGAAAACTAGTATGCCTCTTCAATACTGTTCATTTGAACCAGATTCAGCTCCTCCTGAATGCTTGGCCTTAACCCATTAAGGTATCGGGAAACTTTCTCCTTATGAGCTTCTGCATGGCCTGTTCTGATGAGAAGTCGATAGAACTCCTCTGTATACTCCTGAACAGATCTTCCTGCTTGCTTCAAACTCTGCATTTTCTTCAGTAGGTCAAGCTCATAATCAATAGGAATGAACTATCACTTCAATTTATCCACCATCCGATCCCATCTTGTGATTTTATCTTTCCCTCTTCTATTTCGCTCCAATTGAATTTTTTGCCACCAGATCTTCGCATGACCTTTCAGTCTGGCCTTCGCAAATTTGACCCTATCAGGATCCTCAACATCTTCATACTCAAAATATTCCTCACATTCATTGATCCAGTCGATCAATTTTTCTGGGTTAAGATTTCTAGAAAATGTAGGAACCTCAATCTTAGGTCTTTTCCCAATCTTGGAAATCGCCCGAAAAAGTCTTTCTTCCTCCTGGTTCACAATTTCAGCCTCTCCTTCTTGATATTCTTCTTTGGCTTCATCCTCGCTTTCATCTCTAACATTAAGATTCATTCCTCTGCAAATCTCTTCTTGCAATGCTCGCACTTGTCTCTGCAGCTCTCTAACCTCAGGTGTCACAGCACCAGCTCTTCCGCCACGTTCTCTCCGTGGAGGCATTTTCGCGATGTGTACTGAAACCCTAGCCACGGTCCTGGTGCAAACTGCCTCACAGTCGGTGATCTGTTTACACACTCAAGAACTCCTGCTCTAATACCACTTGATGAAGGGTGCTCCCCTTAATACCACAAACACATAACAGAAATAGAGAAACAACAACAATATGCAAGAACAGAGAATTGGCTTCTTATTATCTCCACAAATGTGGAATTAAAAACTTTCAAAATTACAATATGCAAAGCCACATGGGCATTCCCTTACAATATTCCGTAGGACAAAGCCTCAAACTATTACCCAGATCTACTACCCAGAACTATTCTGAACTGCCTAAGACAATAATACAGCCTTCCTTATATAGGCAATTTTCCACCGCCTAGGAAGGTTCCAGAATTTTAGCCAATAAGGCCGACCAAACTTAGAATTATTTTATTTTACATTTTATTACATCATAGTCGGCTCAAGATAACCTTTGAAACCCGAACAAAAATTTTGAAGAAAATTATTTTCTGCCATTTCAGGTGGCCCAACTTCCGAAGACCATAAGTCATCACCAGTTGACCCGATCGGCTATTATAACCCCATTTCAGAAATGCCACGAAGCGCTCTACAGGCTTGACCAGTGCAAGCACTCATCACCCAAATTTTTGACCTCATCCGGGGCCTCTAAAGCCTTCAAAACTGAGTTCAAAGTTCCTGTACCCTGCTGCCAATACCAAAAATCTTCAATATCTTCCAATATACATTTGATCTGGCAATGAAACTTTACTGGCAGACTTATATGACCAAAATGAACCTCCAAGAAAGAAATCAGATCATTCTAAGCACATACGAAAATTACCAAAAATAGTAACTTTCCATAAATAGCAGCTCTGCACAAAATAGCCCTTATTGAAAATAAAAATAGAAATATTTTTTGGGTGATGCAAGATTGCTCTTACACCCAGGATGCTCCTGCATCATCTAATGGCCAAGATAGAAAGATCCAACTCGCAGTGAAGATTCACTATTTGTGGTTTCTTGTGGTACATTGTTTGATGTTCTTGTGTTGGTGGACAACTTCCTTATACAATTTCACATCGTGATATACTTATTTGGGACTGTTCTTATGGATTTAGGTCTTGACATATATATTTCTAAACTATTTTCTTATTTTGGGATTGATGATTAGATAATCTGACTTGTGGCTAGTGATCTTGTTTATAAGCTTAGTAGAAGTTCTTGTTTAAGGAATTTCCTAATAGAAGAGAGTTGACAAAGTATAGCTCTGAGGTTGGGAAGATTGGAGATAGGATCTAAGACTGATTATTTGTATTGGATGCAACCAAGATTTCCTTATAGCCCAGCATGTTTGAAGCCAATTTCATGTAAATTCTCGTTGATGATAATAAAAGTTGTCATGTTCAATTTATCTCTTTGTTTATTTCTTTTGTCCACTATGTTGACTCAAGATGCAAGATTGGGAATCTCCTTTGGAGATTTCCCTGGTCTTGACTACATCACTATAGAAATTTCATCTCAATATTATTCATAAGAAAGAAAGCACTAATAAAGTAGCCAATTATATGTGCAGGCCTCCAATCACAAATACACATGTTATGTAGTGTTAGAATCATGTGGTCAACAAGAAAAAAAATCAAATTTCATATAGAAAGCTCAATACAACAAAGTTGTATGTCATTTTGCAATAGATAAGACTACTACTATACATATATATTTTTATTCATAAAAGATGAAAAATGGTGTAAATTCGTATATTCGAGCTTTTGTAGCATGTGCTATAGACAAACCTACAAATTGGAAGGTTTTAATTTACCTCTTCCTATTTTGGATAAATAATGGTACTTAATTTCTATGGATTTTATGTCAGTTCTTCTTACCACCAGAGAAAGGAATGATTGTATATATCTTGTGATAGATATATTTTAGAAAATGGTAATCATGGTGGCCTATAAAAATGTGGATTTTATAGAAGAAACTATAAAGCTATTTTTTAGCATATTTGGGATTATTTTGTTCTTCCACAAAGAATTATTTTAGATAATTCTAGTAGATTTATTAGAAAGTTTCATCTTTACTATGGGCTAGGATAGACATGAAATTGACAAAGCCCATTTCTTTTTATTCTAAAAAAAGTGGCTAAGCTAAGGTACTCAGTAAAGTGATCATGCAAATCCTACAAAGGTATTATTCCAAAAATCCCCGCAACACATGGGATGAAGTATTCCATATGTTCAACAAAGCTACAATAAGATAGTTCATTGTTCAATGGGCAAGAGTTCATTTGAAGCTTGTCCTGGATACTAGACATTGGAACCCATCAACGTTTTCATACAAATCATTTAGTCTAATTTGGTTATATGTTTAGATAAGGAGGATGACATAAAATTAAAATTTATGGATACACTTCATCATTTATAGCAACAAGATCATGAAACCCTAGAACACACCAAAATAAAATATAAGTCGAGTCATGATGAACATTGAATTCCTCATCATTTTTAGGTTTGATATACATTGTGGTTTCCATTTGGAAAGAGACATAACAAGGACCTAATAGGAATATACATCATCTTCATTATGGTCCATATAAGATCATCAAACATGTTGGTTAAAATGGATTTGAACTCAACTTACCACCATTTTGATGTATTCATTTAGTCTTTAGTGTAGAATTATGAAAGCCTTATTTTCTTTTAATATAAGATGTTATAGATGTTGTTGAGCACATTAGTAATACAAAATTGAATCCAAAGGATATTGTTCCACTATGAAATAATTAGACCACAGATGCTATCTTGAAGAACTTGAAGAACCACAGCATCTATCTTTATTGATTTTTTCAAGTTTCTCAATTTTCTCATCAAGGTAAGTGACTTGTTTGAGAATATAATTAGATTTGTATCCTTCATTTATTGCATAGTTTGGATTCAATGAGCCTCATTTCCTCTCAAAGGAGGAGGATTATAAAAAGAATTCTAGAAGAAATAAGATGGAGTTGACACAAGTGATAATGAACAATATACAAAGATAATTTTTAATATTTTTAATGTTTTGGTAAATTGCATTTTTTGAGGTCTTTGAAGCATTTTTTGGCTTTGAAAATTTGATTGGTCTCTTAGCACAAGTTGTCAAAGGTCAGTGTTAGGGGATAAAAACTAAATCTCTTGGAGATATTTCCAATGATATAAGTGTTTCATGATTTCAAGAATCCAACAAAAAGTTATGGCTCCTTGACATTGGAATAAAATTGTATATAGTATTTTGAAAATTTTGGTATTTTTTTAATTTTATAATGTAATAAATATTATGTAGACTATTTATTTTGAATTCCAAGGTTTTTTTATGACCATTGTGTTCTCATAAAAAATGAATAATCCTTTGTTTTAATGAAATTAAACCACTCTTAGATTAAATAATTCTTTGTCAAATTTTTTATGCTTTAAACAAGTTCACAATACTAAAGGTCAAACACCATGTATTTTATTCTAAATCCATAATTTGAATAAACATAGCACTATTTTTTATATTGTCCTTTAACCTCCAATAATCATCAACCCATTTCCTAGTCTAGTTAATATTAGGTATTCATCTAAGAGAAGAAACTTACTAAATCCAAAATTCCCTAACTTAATAATAGCTTAATTAAACAACTCATCTATCACATTCACCAAAAGGACTTTCACCTTACATGAATCTATTAAAGCCTCGAATGAGATCACATGATTTATTTGAGGAAATTTTTCACTCAATAGTTTATCTATGAAGCTTATATTTCCTTTCTCTAAGAGAAAAAGATCTCAAATTATAGGATAGAGAAATAAAAGAAAGGTCAATAGAGGTTTTACCAAGTCGAGAAGAAGCAATCCATTCTAAGGATTTTTTTGTGGGGAAACTTGCGAGCCCCTCCCCACCTACCATATTATCAATAAAATGCACAAGAAGTGCATCAAATAGAAAGAAAACATCCCTAAACCCTAGAGAAGACACAACAAAAATCACACTATATAAAGTTGAGATGTAGCTTAGGGTTTTTTTATTATTTATATAAAAAATATATAATTATTAGTATACTAATTGTGTTCTTGAGGATAATGTCTGTCTTTATGTATGTATATACATATTTATATGTATACATATATACAATTCAAAGTTTAAACCTTATTGATTTTAGTGTCATCTCATTGTTGATTCTCCCATGGAATATCTATAAATAAGATAATTCCTTCATCATTTTTATAATTTGCCATCGCTTATGTTCATTTCTTTTTATCAATTTTTAAAAAATAATAATATTAAGACACAACCACATTAAAACATGTGAAGCGACACTTTTTATATGTTTTGGAATACTATTATTCAATTAGAAATTAAATTTTACTACTCTTCATGCTTTCAATTATTTTGGTTTTTTATATTTTGTCTCATTGTATACATTTTTTGAACTTCACATCGGTCATAACTATTTGAATACTTTTTTTATTTATAAATGTGTTTTTTTTATATATTATTGTGTGATGATATTATTCACCTTCATGAAATTAAGATCAAGTAGCAACAATTTAAGCTAAATACAAAGGAAATTTACTCTAAAATGCAACTACAATCTATAACATCTCATGGATCTCTAGAAAGAAGTGGTAAGTGAGCTCTCAGCTACAAAGCCTCACTAGTGACACCTCTAAAATGAGAAGAATGCTGCTATAATGCTTCTAAATGCTTAATCTAAGAGAGATTCATGCTTAATCTAGCTCCATTTTGATAACAATGCAATGATAAAATGCTAAAATGATAAACTCTAAATGCTCAAATGCTTCAATTGCTCTTAGAATGCTCAATTTGCCTATAGTAACAATGCTTTTGCAAATGACTTCCAAGATGGAAATGCTCTCCAAAATGCTTCATACTTATAGTAATTTGCCAAGGGTAGGGGGTAGAGTAAGTTGATCATGGTTATGCTTGGGTAAGGTCAATTGGCTTTGCTTTGTCCATAAATGGGGGGACAAGGAGGGGACAATCATTTAAATGGTTTCAAAAGGCTGGACCATTTCAACAAAAGTGAGTGATTTGTGTCCATTTTGTTTCCAATTTGCTTTGTTGAGGGAAATTATGATTTATTAATTAATTTTAAAGTAATTAAATTTAGCCATGAAAGGTAAGAGGTTCATTTTGATTTTTGCTTTCAACAACTATGTCATTAATTGAATTTAATCAATTTCGTAGTGTTTTTCCCCTTTTCAAGCTTTATTTAATCATTTAATCATTTAATTGAATTTTCCATTGGTTTGAATTGCCTTTGTTCCATTTATTGATTTTTCGTGTTATTTTGATGATTTGATGCACCTTTTTGATTGATTTAAGCCTTTGGCCAATTTTCCATGTCTACAAATGCCCCTCTTTGAATTAATGTGCGAAGAACATTGATTCAAAGATTCTTTTGGTATGATGATCTGATTCTATTCTGGTTCTATGATTCCGTGATACCTCTGATAGTTGGTACGATGATATGATACTGTCTCTGATAGTGATATGCTGCCTGATATGATATGATAAACTGATCTGCTACTGATTTGCCTCCTAATATGAAACTGATATGATAACCTAATATGATATGCCCCACTGATAAATGTTTTTGATGTGATGCCAATTTGATACTCTGATGCCCCCTCAGAAATAAAACATATTGATTCCTTGATTTGAAAGATTTTGATTGATTGGTCCAATATGTTTTCATTTCTGAAAAATATTGATGATATGCCATGACTTACAATTTGCATATCCAAGATAGATAGGTCTATTGTAGTTAAGTGAAACAAGTGATTAGGATATCAGGATAATGGTACCAATGAATGTGATTTGTCAATCTGATAGGATAATCCTGATATGGGATAACTGATAGGTAGGTCACTGGTAGGATAAATCAATCAGTGTGAAAATTGATTGATAGGATTGATACTGCTACTTCATTCTCAGGATACAGAGACATGAAAAAATGGTATTGGGTGTGATTGCTTGATACTTTGATAGGATTGATTGATGTAAAATGACTCACTAATATAGAATATTGATATGATTCCCTTGATTTGTGAAACAGGTACATTTCTGTAAATGATATATATACAGACCTTAGCTTTCTTGGATATTTGGATTTAAGTCATGGTTTGACCTAGCTAGAGTATAGGTTATTGAGATGATTGATTATGGAGCTCCTTCAGTTTATTAATATTATATCATGTTTCAGTTATTGATCAGGATTTGGATGTATCACTTTGATGACATTGTATCTTTGATTAGACAGACTTCATGGATCTGTGATGTTATGGACACTTATTTGATTTATGGACTTTCCTTGATTCTTGATTGAACCCCCCCATTTGATGATTGATCAAGATTTTGATTGAATGAACCCCCTTTTCCCTTGGAAAAATACTACAAACAAATGCACATGCAATTAATCTAACATGATAATGAAATTAACCTTCCATGATAATGCAATGCAATGCAGCTAAGTGTCACTAGCTTTTAGTAAATAAATGCCTTGAGGATAAATTTTCATCATTGAGCATTTTGGGACAGGAAAGTCGATACAATCACCACTACCCACTGACATGATGATATGAATACCACTTTTTATCACATTTGGTAACCTCTTTGTTGAACTAGTACAACCCACACTAATCGAATAAACCAACTATGAGGGTATGAATACCAGTTTCAATGAATTCAATGTTGAATAAACAAACAAAGGTCAACCTTCCACCCTATATGAAAGTCCTCGATGGTTCTTTGATGACCACGTCATTAGATGAATTCACATAAGTTGTTGGATATCCCTCAAGATAGTCACTCAAAGATAAGAAAAATATCATGTCTCCATCATCGCCAATCTAGTTGAAACCTCATCGATTAGCTAAAAAGACGTGATAAAAATCAATGTAAGTAAAGATCATCAAAAGAAAGCTTCAAGTGTTTTGCATTGTTTCATGATTTTCAAAAAGTATTTCCAAGCATTCTAATCTTTTAAAGTGTTTTATCCCTTTTTAATCTTGAATAATAAAGTCAATGAAGGCTCATGGATCAAGTTGTGGTACTCAAATTCTTGGTTAGTGAACAATGATATCCATCAAAGGTTCACGAAAATCTCTCTCTTCTAAAATTCTGATCTCTCTTTCTCTGATGTGACTGAATGTTGTACCATTGAATCCTTTTGAAGTTAATTCCTTGCTTCATGTGAATTCATGCTTGTTTGCTAAAATCTACTGATTAAGATCAAATGCCCCAGTTGGATAGAAAAAATGTTCGACTTGGACAAACTTCCAAAATATTACCGAAGCTCGGTTTATGCAAGATGCAACTCAAAGCATTTTATGTTTCCTTTTTACCAGCTCTCAAACAAGATCACATTGGTTTGCCCCCAATGTCTTAGCAAGATATAGGACATGAAGGATGGATTTTCAAGCTAATGGATTAGAGATGGAAAGACTATGATGGAAGAAGTATGCGAATGTGACCCATAGGACTATCTCCTCAAGAGTACCCAAGCTAAGGAAAAAAATGATATAGCAATGTGAAGCATGTTTTTGGATAAGCCATGGAAGTCAATTGTGTAGGGATAGATAGTGTATAGGATAGCGATCTGCTGCCATGAAAAGGAGTGATCCAAAAGAAGTGGACATGTCAAGAATTTTTTGATAACAAATGTTTTTCTTTAAGTTCATCATTTTGATCAAGGCCAAGGGATCAATTTGGGTCAGATGTGGATAAGATAACACAATTCAGATAAAGGGTGATGGATTCTATGAAGGGATGTTTTGGGATTATGGAAAGACTGTCAAGGAATAATGAAGGTGAATTTGGGATAAGCAAGATCATGATAGGGTAATATGGATGCACCAAGTACATAAGCTAATGGAAAGGATCATGGATGTCAAGATACTTAATGCTCATGGATGTGTTCAACCTTGCCAAGATGAAAGGTGAGAGAGGGAATATGGATGCAAGTGAGATAAATGATAGAAAGATGAAGGATAGAATGGATGAAACTTTGCCCCCAAGTGTAAAGTGCAAGAAGGAAAAATTACGCATGACCCCTGTTTGCAAGGTTTTCATCATGGTACTTGTCTAAGGCACCACAAGAAGTGGTTTTTACCATAAGACAGATTTATTTCTCTTTACTTTTGCTACCAAGGTGCCTATTGCTAGGTTTTCACCAAGGCTCTTTTTCTCTTTTTTCATTTTTTTCTTTTTTTCTTTGTTTTTTTCTTTTTTGGTATTTTTCAATATTTTCCCAACATCAGAATCTTTGGACAATGCTCCTCTGAAAGATATGTTGTAATAAACCATGGGTATGACTATGATGCTCAAAGATATTGATAAGAGGGATGGAAGGACGGAAAGTATGCATTGGAAAATGAATGTGAGGATAAGAAGAAGGTATGTTGTAGATGGGAATGTTGGCAAGATCAACTTTGACACACACTTTGAAGAGTGGTGGAATGATGGAGGAATGATAGATGAAGGAGGTAAGGGTCCTTTTGAGGTAGTGGATTTTTGGATATGAGAACCCAAATTAGACTTGGAAAGTGGAGGATGTTTGGAAGGAGATGGAATGGAAGCTTTTGGAAGCTTGAATGTCAATTTTGATTCTTCTTTTGTGTGCAAGTCCTTCAAAAGTCACTTGGGAATCCACATAGTCTTTGATTTTTCTGTTTTCTTGGTGGGTCTTTGCGGCCTTTTAGATATTTCATTTTTCTTTATGGACCTTTGTGGTCTTTTGGATATTTCATTTTTCTTTTCATTCACACGTCGATTAGATGGGACATTGTGATTTTTATACACATATGGATTCTTGGATTTATGATTTTTATGTTGCACATCAACATTGCTTCCAAAAGACTTAGGAATTGTGGATGAATAAGAATAATATGGAGGGTTCATATGGATTGGTGTTTGGACATTCTTCAAGTATTTGTGCCTTCGTTGATCTTGATACATGGTAGGGTAAGTGAATGGATAACTAGGGATGATAGGAATAGAGGATGGAGGAATATATGGACCTAATATGGATGGAAGGAATGAAGAATTTTGTTTTGGGACATAGGAACCCAAAATGGATCTGGAGGATAGTGAAGGAATATGGTTTCATTTGAATGGAGGAATATAAGGTGTGAAAGGGATATCAATATCTTTGAAAGGAGTCGCATTGTCATGGTTCTCATCTTTAAGATTTATCTTTATACCAATAGGCTCATGAGTAGCTTTGATAGGAACACATTTGATAGGATCAACTGAATCTTGAAGGGATTTATTATCTTGCAAGGGATTTCAAAGAATGATGTTTTCTTGAGGTGAACATGGAGGAATAGGACAAGGAAATGATGGGATACTTCTATCTTGACAAGGATCTTCGAAGGGTGTAGAGAGAGTATTTTTCTCTTGATTTTCAATATGCTCATTAGAAATTATGGAAGGGATATCTTGATCTTGCTTGGGAAGTGGAGAAAATATGGAACTTGGAAGGGTACTTTGTTCTTGGAATGGAAGGATCTCATCTTGGAAGCCATGAAAGAATGCCAAGGGATCATCACAAGGTTCTATGGATATGGGACCTTCATCAAATATGGGAGGAGATTGTATGTAATCTTGATCTTGATCTTTATCAACATTTGTTTCTTTTCTCTTTGGATCGTCCTCTTGACATGGAGCCACTTCTAAGGACAAGGTAGTTGCTTGGATATGTGTGGTGGATGTTTGGAAGAATGGTGTAGGATCCTCTCGAATGGGTATAATAAGAATTGAAGCACATGAAGCCTTGGGCTCCAAGATCTTTGAAGCATGGAAACAATATGTTGCAAGGTGTAAGTTAGCTTGGGTTTCTTTTAGAGGTAGCCCTTGAGGGTAAACATAGTCAACTTGAAAAGTGTCATCATTAGGCTCACGCTTTGATGGAGGAATTTTGGATAGTTGTGGATCTTTGTGAGATGACCGAAAGATGAAAGGAGTACTAGCTATGGACTCACTCTTTAATGGAGGGATTTGGGAAACTTTGGAAGATGGAGGTGTTATACACTGAATTTACACCTCTGATCTCAAGCTCTCGTGGTCTTGATAATCTAGTATAACATGGGAATCATCTCAAGGTTGTGGGAACTTTTGCTAACCGAGATGAGACCTCCAAATTCTAGGCTGGTTCCTCTTGGATAATCACCCTAATTTTCTCTTAGATAGGAAAGTAAACTTTGAGGGGAAAGGGATAGAAGGAGTGCATGAAAGGGAAATGACAGGAAAGCAAATCTACCTACTAGGTGATGTACTGAACTATAGTTTGGATCTCAATATAGAGGGATGAAACCAATGAAAGAATCAGGTCTAGTAAGTCACCACTCATTGGATAGGTTTGCATAAGTATTTCATAGGAAGGCTTGGATAGAAACTCAACCTATGACCTGCAAACAAACATCCTCCTCTGCAACTAGGTGTAAGACTGAGACAATGCTGCTAGGGGTTGTAGTATACCCACAAAACACCTAAATCAGATCAGACATAGGAAACACACAAATTTGCAGAAAATGAGAGGGACCGGGAACCCCAATTTCCATTGAAAACATGCATAAACTTCAATCCAATAAGAGACAAACCAAACAAGGAAGGCATGAGGACAAAAAAAATGTCACAGAATGCTTTGCAATATTTGAATTATCAATGAGAAATTACAGGATGTGAAAAACTAGAGAGAAGGAAAAATGCTACAGATAGTTTTCCAAGAAAAGGGTCTTTCCTTTTTTACAAAATGCGAATTCTGAGCACTACAGGCTCCAAAAAAGAATATATTCACTCTCTGCACACACGCAGGAATCAAAAATATTTTAGGGCTACATAAATATGCATTATAATAATCATCCCTAAAATTGGTCACCTCTGATCATAATTGTGCTCTGTAAATATCATGGCCAATCAGATATTTTTCCCTTTGCGTGTCCATCCCTGAATTGATCATGCCTGCAGATAAATGACTGGGATTCAACAACCTCCCTGCAAGCCCATACTGCCATGAATGCGCAAAATCCGATCCCATACTAGAAAGGACCACAAACGGCTACCTAAAAGATCTGCAAAATCTCCCAGCAACCGCCTCCAGAAATCATCAATCTCTACCTGCCCGCACTTGCAAGCATCTCCTCAAAAGAAAGCTCATGAAAAACAATCACGCCGCCCTTGAAATGAACCTGGTCGCATGATCGCATGAACTAAAAAAGCTTCATGCGATCATGCGACAACTCTCTTTTGAAAACTTGCCTCCACCCACACAAAACGCATGGGGCCCGCAAGAATCCGCCACCCGTCAAGCTAACCCCAGTTCCACCTTGGGTTAAAATTTCCCTTTAGTCACTGAACCGCGTAATCTTTCTTAACCTCGGGCACTTATTCAGCGACTACGTGAAATCCGTTGATCTCTGCTTCATCCGACGGCAGTCGCGGAGTCACGTAATACTTTCAACATATTCCCTTCCATCAAGAGATTACCCGACTAAGGGAAGTCTCATAATCGCCAGATAGAAGGGATATTCTCCTTTTCATTGTGAGATTACCTGACCGAACATTGAACCGAGCCCACCTCCAACTGCGCAACCGCGCAAAGCTTTCCAAACCCCGAGCCCGGTACCGCCACGTGTCACTCCCCCACTCATCCCGGCTGCCACATCAGCAAACACCTCAGCACCCCGGCACGAACCCACAGCAACACCTCGGCATCCTAAGCATAGTAACCACTACAACCACTAGATTCCCATCTAACAGTTGTTGCATGATCGCATGGGATTGGAAGATCCCATGAGATCATACGACCACCGTCGGATCTCCTTGCACTTGCGCCAATGTAGAAACCTCGGGCCCCACTAAGTGCTTGTCATAGTTGACGATTTGTCACATGATCTCATGTGGTCACGAGACCGCATGCGATCATGAGACCAACCACTTGATGTTAACTGCCGAACCGCGTACCACTGCCACCAAAATCACTGACGATTTGTCGCATGGTCGCATGGGCTCAGAAGAGCCCATGCGATCATGTGACCAACTGGGAAATGCTAACCACTAACCACCACCACTTAAGTTGGCCACCGATCCTTTGCTTACCATTTGTCGCATGATCACATGCGGCCAGGAAGGCCCATGCAATCATGCGACTAACTGCATGATGCTAACCAATGACCGCAAACCGCTGGAGTTGACCGCTTTGAAAAGACTGTCCAAGATCCCCTGCTGACACCGCATCAATGGTTTTCATATGATCTCATGGGATCAGAAGATCCCATGCGATCATGCGACAGCTGTCGGATCTTTGCTACACTAGCACGGTCTTTGGCACTAGGACCCGCCTGATCGGAGTTGCGTGCTTAGGGCCAAAAACATAGAAGGTGCCAAAAACACAGAGGGTTTTCGAGCCAGGGTTGAAAACACACCAAATTTTCAAAGTGGAGAGGTCGAAAACACACCAAATTTTTAGATCAAAAGGCAGAAACATCCCGAGCCTATAGAGAAAAGGTCGAAAACACACTGGGTTTTCGACACTTGAGCATTTCTTTTGGAAAATAGGAACCGTGGCCAAAAATGAATGACAGGGAAACTTTGGGCAATAGGACGTTCATGAGATAGATGAAGGATGAATGGATTACTCTTGCTATATGGAGGTTTGTGCATTAGATCTTGCTTGAGAGTGGTACCTTTCTCTTCATACTCTTTATTATCTTGATCACAACTAGATTTATCATGAAATTTCCTTTGATCCAAGATAAGTTTGTTTCTCTTGAATGCTTCTTTTTGTGAGAAAGATGGAGATGTGGTTGGCCCATCATTATAAAGAAATAGACACCTTGATCTTAACAATTACTTTTTAGATGATGTCTCTTTTTGTTTTTTGTCCTTCTCTATCAAGGTTGACATGTCAAAATCATGAGGAAGCTTAGCTCCTGCTTGAACAAACTTCATGAAATATACTTCTTTATTCCTCTCCAAAACTAATTGCACCATTTCCATAAACATGGGATCTTGGATTGCTTCAGAAACTTCCCCTTCAGACACCTCATCATTTTGATTCATATGGATATCTTGATCTTGATTTTGATAATTATGCTCCATAATAGGATTGATTTGTTTCTCAAATAGACTCATCATTATAAATGTTTTTCAAGGATATGATCTATTTGTTGCACTGATAAAGAATATCTCTGAAAAGGGTATCCAAAAATGACTTCAAAATTTTTCTGAACCCTCGGGAAATGTCCACTATTTTCCCTTCTTTGTTTTTGGGTGTCACTGAACCAAGCATAGGCATGACTAAAACTCCTGTAGGTGTGCACTGGTTTTTTGTTAGGCGGTCCTCTATAGGTTCTTAGGTGACACTTTACTATTAATAGGTGGGTTTCCAATTTAACCAGGCATGTCTCAAATGTCTCTGAGCGTGACTTCAGTGTGTCTACGCGTGTTTAAACTAGTCACAGGCATGATGGAACATCTGATAGGCATGTTTAAAATGTTACCAAGCGACATTTCTCTGACCAGGGTATAAAATTTTGAATTTTTAAAAGTTTTGATCAGATATTTTTGGTAAATTCTTGTTTTGAAAATTAGGACCAAGCGCAACACACACATAAATGTCTCTAAACAACAATCTAATATGTATATTCTCGAATGTTTTCACAAGTATAGCACAAGAATGAATTCCAAACAGCCTACCTAGAGTCAAATTGGCTTATAATCATGGCTCTACAAGGTGGTCTTTCTAATTTACTTGGGATTTAATTAGTATTCTATTCAAATGAATTAAAATCTCTCATCCCCCAAGCATGTTAAGGGGCTTCCCACACACACCAAGGCATGATTTTGTGCAATCTGTAAGGACTACTAGAGGAAGTTTGAGAAAATTAAAATCCCTTTGTCATGCACCCCATTAAGGATGCATGTGTTTCATTTTATAGTGGGTCAAATTCTCGCTACAAAAGCAAGTGTATCCCACTTTGGGCTATCCCTCTCACTAGCCTTGCTAAGGCAAATTCGGGAGGCGAGCCCACTAAATCTCTAGAATGTTCATTTTGCAAGTAAGGAAAATTGGAATTCAAGTAAAGTTTTTGGGAGTTTGTTTCACCAAGAAGGTGAAGAGCATATCCCTAACTTTCCTTTTGATTCCCAAACACTTCAAACACTTAGTTCTTTTTCAACCTCTTGACAAGGAGGTTCTTAGAATTGAAATGTGTGGTTCAATTTCCTCTCTATTAAAGATAGTTTTAAATGACAATGCCACAAGTTAAGGGAATGCAAGCTTGTTTGAGTAGAATACCTTTCCTTGTAGCTAGCAAAAGGCTAGGGGCATTTTTGAGTTACTGATTTTCATTTTTCACTTACTCACCTTGGCAATTTCCTCCAGCTCCCTCCAACAAGTTAGTCCAACACAACCAATTCACAATGAGGGGAAACCAAACTTGCATGTAATCAATCAAAAAATTTAAATGAAAGAAACTTTAAGCTCAAGGTTCATAAATCCAATTTAGAGACAAATTTTTTCTTGTAAGCTTCAATCATAGCTAAATATTTCTCATATACCTTGACATCCTCATCTAGTGTGGATTCAAGGACAGCCTTTGTATGCACTTGATTCTCCTTCTTTATTTTCTTTCCCAATGCTTTTCCCTCCTTGTTGAACCTACTTTCTGGCTTTTTCACTCTCAGATGTCTGCTCATTTACTGATTAACAACAAACACAGACAGTCAAATTTTCAAATTTATCCAATTAAAGACCAGAACAGAAAATAAACTGTAGGTGACATTGTCCAGCTAATAAGTGTGAAAAAATTACTCGCAGGTGTGAATTTAGTGATTAGCCGCGAAACTTATCAGTGACATAGGCAACATCAATAATTTCATAAGCAATAACTGTTTCGGCGCTAAGCGTGAACAAAACTATAAATCGGTAGAAAATATCCAAAGCAAAGCGATATTTCGCAAATCCAAAGCAATAAAGAAATTATCAAACGCGCAACTTTGAAT
Source organism: Chamaecyparis obtusa (assembly GCA_027943335.1). NCBI lineage: Eukaryota > Viridiplantae > Streptophyta > Pinopsida > Cupressales > Cupressaceae > Chamaecyparis > Chamaecyparis obtusa. The sequence goes on from BSBK01006315.1 coordinate 70,776, forward strand.
TTTAAATGCAATATCAATCCATTATTCCAAGCGATAACAAATTTATAGGAAGCGTGAATTTAAACTTTAAAGGCAAGGCAAAGTAATCCTTAAAGCGACAGTAGATAATAGGTAAGCGATACTTCCTGCCATGAAGGCGTGACTTTATCCTGTAAAGGCTAAACACTTTTCTGTTGCAGGCGTGAGTTTCCAAATAGTAAGCATGAGTACAGATAGCCGAAGCAACACAAAAACACTTCTAGGCATGATTAAATCTCCCGTACGCGTGACTTTAGAAAATTCTTGCAGAAAACACACGGAAACAACACAAAAATGCATGCAAAGATAATTTAAATCACAAATTTGTTAGAATTTGAGGCTCAAGCCCCATGGTGGGTGCCATTTGTGTGATGATATTATTCACCTTCATGAAATTAAGATCAAGTAGCAACAATTTAAGCTAAATACAAAGGAAATTTACTCTAAAATGCAACTACAATCTATAACATCTCATGGATCTCTAGAAAGAAGTGGTAAGTGAGCTCTCAGCTGCAAATCCTCACTAGTGACACCTCTAAAATGAGAAGAATGCTGCTATAATGCTTCTAAATTCTTAATCTAAGAGAGATTCATGCTTAATCTAGCTCCATTTTGATAACAATGCAATGATCAAATGCTAAAATGATAAACTCTAAATGCTCAAATGCTTCAATTGCTCTTAGAATGCTCAATTTTCCTATAGTAACAATGCTTTTGCAAATGACTTCCAAGATGGAAATGCTCTCCAAAATGCTTCATACTTATAGTAATTTCCCAAGGGTAGGGGGTAGACTAAGTTGATCATGGTTATGCTTGGGTAAGGTCAATTGGCTTTTCTTTGTCCATAAATGGGGGGACAAGGAGGAGACAATCATTTAAATGGTTTCAAAAGGCTAGACCATTTCAACAAAAGTGAGTGATTTGTGTCCATTTTGTCTCCAATTTGCTTTGTTGAAGGAAATTGTGATTTATTAATTAATTAATTAAAGTAACTAAATTTAGCCATGAAGGGTAAGAGGTTCATTTTGATTTTTGCTTTCAAGAACTATGTCATTAATTGAATTTAATCAATTTCGTAGTGTTTTGCCCCTTTTAAAGCTTTATTTAATCATTTAATTGAATTTTCCTTTGGTTTGAATTGCCTTTGTTCCATTTATTGATTTTTCGTGCTATTTTGATGATTTGATGCACCTTTTTGATTGATTTAAGCCTTTGGCCAATTTTCCATGTCTACAATTATAGTAAATTATAAGAGAAATATTTGTTTGCTCTCAAGACCATAGGTTTGTTTATCAAAATTATGAATTTCTAAGGCAAACTGACTTGGTTTTTAAATCATAACCACTGCTTTCTAATTTAAATGTCTTTGTCATTTCTTAAAATATAGGAATTTATATAAAAAAAAACCTTTCTACTGCATATAACACTAACTTATAGTATAACAATAGTTAATATGACCATTCTTAAGCTAAAACAGTGTATCTTGTGCAATATTACAGGTTTTCATTAAGAACCACTTATATTTTTGAAATATTGTATTGTTATTGCATAAAGTATATTCTTTGTAAGAGCAATAGTTTTCTTTAGATAATCAAGTGAAAGCTATAATACAAAGGTGAAACCACCTTTACAAAAGTGAAATCATGCTCTTTATATCAAAACAAAAAGTGTTTTGTCAAAACAACATTTAATTAATAGTCAAGATGACTCATTAAATCTTTAAAATTCTCTCAAAGTAAAACCATACTACTTGTAGTGTAAAGGACACTATATGATTTTGATAAAATCTTAGGTATCCACACACTCGGTTTCCATATGTACATATAAATATGCATATGTCCAGCATACAAATCATATGCACATGATGGGTGTTTGTCAAACCATAAATTTATCCCATGATAGAGTATATACCCAGTTCATTAGTCATGAATGATAATAATCTAGCCCCTTAAATTTAATAAGTTTCCATCAATCCCTCTTGTTACATTATAGAAATTACGAGCTAGGCCACAAGGGCTAAGCAATAGACACTCTTCTATTTATGATTTCTTTAAAAACCCCTCTTCACTATTTATAATTTTTGTCTTCTAATCAAAGTTTTGGTATTTATAACATGTTGTAAAGCTCATTATAAGATGGAAATGGTTGACGAGACAATTTCTCATTTAATCATATATCTAACATTAGGAAAAGTTATGCAAAGTGGGTTCTTCATTTTGAATCTCCAAATGAAATTAACTTTTATGTATAGCCCTTTTTTATCTAGTGATTCTTTTAACTCATCAAAATTTTATAATAGTATATAAAAATGTAATTCAACCATTGTTTGACTAATTCGTTAATGTGCAACATCCATCTAGAGTCAAAATAAAATAATATACATATAGTCCATTCAACAAGAAAAAATGAATAAAAGTCTTCTAATGAAATGGTTTTGGGAGATGGTTTTTAGCGAGAAAATTTAAGAATTGATTTATTTTTCTATAAGTTTCATCTAATTGTCTCTTTTCAAACCATTGCCTTGAAGAGATAAAATGAATCTACACATTTCAATGTGGTTCATAAAAGAACTAGTGTGTATCAATAAATTAAACTATTTGTATGCTCTTCATTTGGACACTTAGATAACCTTGAGATTTAGAAATACCACTTCCAAAATATACTCTTAACCAATAGAACTTTGGGTTCATTACGAAGGATATGAACTGATCTTTGCTGCCTTTTTATTCAAGATAAATGACCCCATGAACTTTATACCTTTGGAAGGTGGAGGAGAAAGATGAGTTACTTTCTTCACCAAGTTGTTTGACATGTCTACACTTTGAAATTATCTAATTAGGCATCATGTGCTCTTGTTAAATATTGTTGATATTCATATCATTCTTTAAAAACCCTAGATAAGGCCTTCTAATCCAATTTAAGTGCAGTGGAAGGGCACTGGATGAGCCCATAAATTTACTCATGTGTAACTTTAGATGTCGTTCAGGATGAAGACACATCTCTTCTTTGAAATAAGGTCCTTCTAGAAGAACTCAAAGCCACTCTAATTAGGGTGGGCTCAGTCTAAGATCATAAGGGAGGTAATTGACCTCTATAGCTAGATAACTAATAAAGACTTCAACGGGGGCCATATTCTAAAGGAACTCCAGTAGTTTCATTTTTCCTATTTTATTCTTTGTATTTTTGTTTATTATTTATTGTTGGTTAGATGTTGGGTTATTGTTTCTTTACTAATGATTTCTTTATATCTAATATTTTGTTACGAAGGGTTTCAGGTCTCTTCGAAACCTACTTTACCTTCAATAAAAAATAACAATTGTATTACTATATATTGATGAAATTTCTCATCGGAGAGATAATATTGGCTCCATTTAATTGTATAGAGTATTTTGATGATGTATTATGTATGTCATCATGATCATCATGATCTTATCTAGATCAATATATAAAATTATTTTTCACATATTTATAGTTTGAATGGTTCATGTCAATTTATGTCAATTTATGTCTTTATCTTTCCATGTATCTCCCTCTCTATATATTATGTTATCTTTGTTCTATGTATACAATGTACATAGAGGTTAAATGGCATGTAAGGCATAATATCATGTGTGTTTTTGTGAACGATTTGCATTCTTCTTGTGTGTACATAATGCTTAGTGACATTCATTCTTGTGCTTCAAGATGACATTTATGTAGAGGGTGGAATGAAATATCTATTATTATACAATATAGGATAGACATGGGACCTTGTGAGGTAAACATCATGTTTAAATAAATATTTTTGGGTGGGGACAATATTCAAATATAATTGGGTGTGTCATGTAAGTCACAATAACTATGTGTGTTGAAGTTGAAATCTTCTTTTGATACACAAAATTGAAATCCGATCTAAAGAAATCACCATATTATTATTGACATTTACAATTTATCTTTTCTTTAATAGTTTTTGTTAAACTTGCATACACATTTCCACCTTTGAAGAAGTAATATAAAAGTTTACATGTTCAATATGTATCATGTCAAAGCTAAGCAGTTGTTTAGCTAGAATTTTTATATTGAATTTATGTATTTGGTTTTTAATGGTCTAAACTATTTTATCATTTATCTCCCGTAATAAGAATATGGTCTTTTGATAAGATTAATGTCTAAAGGCGGACTTTTTCTGGGCTCTTATTGGCATGTTGATACATTTATACCAGACATCATATTTGAAATAGATGTGCAGGATGAATAATCAAGTCACGATGGACCTATGAAAGGTGAGGTGTCAAAAAACAACCTAGGGTACAACCATGCCGTCAACGGCTGCCCCGCTATGTTTGTGGCTATTAAGAATGTGTCTTTGGCCACGTAGAAACAACAAAAATAAATCATTCAGAAATATGCTATAGAAACTGTTGGCTTCCGCTACTGACAGCAACGATGACTATTTAGGGCCAGTGCGAATAGTAATGGCAAATGCTACGGAAACGACTTTGTTAGACCATTAACAAAATGGTGTATGGACTGGGATATTAAATGTGTGTCACGTATAATAAATGAGAGGAAATTTAGAAAATGACTTTTTATAGAACATGAAACACCTACCTTTACTGTCAAATTAATGGGGGAATCTGATGAGTGGGATATTAAATGTGCGTCACCAAACATAAATGAGAGGAAATTTAGAAAATGACTTTTAATAGACCATGAAACACCTGCGTTTACTGTCAATATAATCCTCCACATTGTGTATTGCAAAGAAATACAATTGTTGTAGAACAGACCATTCGCATAGCTAATAAGAATAAGTTTGAAAAGAGAGGGAAGGTGAAAGGAGGAGAGGTATGGGTCGTCTCCGTTCTGGTTTTCACGATGACCGAGAAGGCTGCTGGCTTCGCTTTCAAAGACCAAAGGTGTGCCTGATTTCTTATTATCTTTCTATTTCATAGTTTTATATCTAAGTATGCTGTTGCAGTCCACTGATTCATTCTCCTTGTGTAAGCAGAACACTAATTCAAGTAAAAGTCGAGGAGGTATGCCAACGAGTGAAGGGCATAAAGTTCGTGGGGGCAAGTCGCCATTGGATTTTCGTATTCCTCCTCCCACACCGCTCGATATCACCAGATTCCCAAGCAGCACCGACAAGAAAAGAGACCGATGTCGGCATAAAAGTGTTGAGGTATGTAGATTTTTTATTATCTATTTTTCAGCTGTATGTCTCCAGTCAACTATATTGTTCAAGATCGGTGATTACTGTCCCTTCTATATACAGAGCACTAATTCATGTAACAATCAAGGAGATATGCCAATGAATTTCGGTAATAGTGAACGAAATAAAGCTCCTACGCTTATTTCAGATGATATCACAATATTCCCAGGCAACATCAACAAAAACATTTGCGTCGAGGAAGTGTTAACAGGACGACACAAATTACCCAGTTTAGTTACATAACCAGTTGTTTCTTCCATTAATCTTAAACATTACTAGTTGGTTTTAAAGATATTATGTCTTCTGACTACGAAATATCTTGTTGCAAAGCAGAAATTATGCATCTATTCCTATTCTTGAAGGTGAAGCTCCTAGGGGTAAGTTGCAATCCAGCATCAACAAAAAAAATTGCAGTGACGAAATCACACCAAGAAGATGTGAATTCCCCAGGTTTATGTATACACCCAATTTGTTTTCTTTCATTAATCTTAAACATTCCTACTTAGTTTCAAATATATAATGTCTTCTGACTACAATATTTTGTCACAATGTAGAAATTATAGTTGTAATCCTATTGATGGAAATAAAGCTCCTGGGGGTAAGTCGCAGTGCAAAATCAACAAGAAGCTTTGCAGTGATGAAGTAATACAAGGACAACACAAATTCCCCAGGTTTATCTACATAAACAAATTATTTTCTGCCATTAAGCTTAAATATTATTAGTTAGTTTCAAAGATATTATCATTTAATGTACACAATCAAATGCTCTCTTTCATTAAACTTAGAAATTCTTACTATATTTTTTATATATTATACCTTCTGACTACAATATTTTGTTACTTTCCCGAAGAGGTACTGAGAGCATCATGAGCAGTGCAAGGGATTTTGTAGAAACCGGACTGCGTCAAGTCAGAATTCTCGTTTCCTTCCTGGCCTCTTTCCTAAAAGAGAGGGTTGTGTTACTATTCTAATTACGGAGGTCTACAGAGAACGTTTTGCTTTTGCTTTTTTCATTACGTCCGGTCTTGTCTCTATTAAATCTGGCTTCAACATGGATGATTTCCAGTATAGTTAGTTGCAGTCCCTGCAGCTTACAGATATTGTCATCCAGTTTTTGAATGACAAACATCTTCTTAGTGTATTAGCAACCGCTAATTCATAAATCTCATAAATAAATATTGTGCTTATTTTCTTGTAAATGAGATTGTTTTCAAATTTAAACATACATCTAGTTGTATTTTATCTGAAGGATTTTACCTCATTCCTGATATGGTACTGTAATATAGAATTCGTTGGTCATTTGTCAAAATGCTTATTTGCCATGGGAGAAATTCCTTTATAATATCTCAAACATTTGAGCTGCATTCTAATGGTTCCACGGCTTGCATGTATGTCTAATGAAGTGATTTCGGTTATAATTTCTCACAAATTTCCTTTCTCCAATATGCTTCGATGCATGTCCATACTCTGTTACAACTGTGAGTTTAAATTGTACAATAGCCGATTACATAATTTCTTTCAAAGCTTATATCGCCTTCTCAATATATCCATTTTCTTCATTTCTTGCAAAGATTGCGCCATTCTGTAAAAAAAGAGCGCAGATTTGCCTGTGTTTCTATATGTTCATGAATGTGGCTTGTTGTGTTGCACTCATCACATCTGACCAAATTTCTCGATATTTTTTTGTGTTCATATCCTGCAATCATTACATTCGATGCGGTGACATCTCTTTTGAGGCATTATGTCAAATAGTTCACATGTCTCTTCATTATGTTTTGATTGATACCCATTGCTTTACCAACGCTTCTTGTTTTAGCTCAGCAGGGAGGCAACTGGCAGATGTTCGGAATCGATTTTCTCTCTACAAAATACATGTGCTTGATAGTTTTCGAAGCGTTTTTAAGAAATCCATTCCGTGCATATCCTGCATGCATGAAGTCCCGTGCATATCGCCTTTTCAAGGAATCAAGAGGCGAAGGAAATAGAGGGGTTACCAAAGACTGATAAGTGTAACAAGTATTCTAAAAAAATTCCTCAATAACAGAGTGAATTTTCAAAGCCACCACTTTAGAAGCGCAGTTTTTCTCCCTAAAGATACGATTATTACACTCCTTTTGTATACCCACATAGTATGAGACATCACTAAAGCCCAAAGAAGGTGACGAGGATTAGAAAAAGGAGAGTGTCATTAGAACCAACATTCGGAAAAGGAATTAGGGAAAACCCAATGAATCTACCAAATCTTTTCGAAGTAGGCCCAAATATCTTGAAAGTATGAACTAAAAAATGAAAATGAAAATGAAAAGAGCTCTCCACATCTAATTCACGGAGACAACATCAATTAGGGAGAGAACTTTCTCTTATCCATGTTTGCTAGCGTAAGAAACTTATCCTAAATCAGGAACTAGAAAAAGATATTGACCCTAGGGATGAGAGCTAAATTCCACACAAATGAGTAAAAAGGCCTTTGAGAGCAAGAACCACTCATAGAAAGGAAGGATTTAGAAACAAAATATGATCCATCCTTACACAAGTCCCATAATAAGGAGTCTTCCCAATCACGAGACATATGATCATATTGGAATGAAAATCCAGAAGATGTTTGAGATATAGATTAACAAGCACTAAATTAATCCAATTTCAGTCCTAGATGTAATCAACCACCCAACGACCAAAAGCTCCATACATAGGTGTTTTTAAATAGAGCTACCCAAGCTTAGAAGACTTGATAACCATCTCCAATCCACTAATCTTCTCCAAAGAGAATGTTTTGACCATTTCGCAAAATCTATTTTATTCCTTTACTAACTACGCACTATTACATAGAAGGGGGTTTTAAGACAATACTTGAGACCTTGAGACAAAATAAAACTTGTGTACTGTCTTAAATATTGTCTTTAAGTAAGTGTCTTAAATTATTATCTTAAAGAAATGTCTTTCTAAGACAATAAAAAATACCAATACTATTGTCTCTTAAAAGACAATAGCTATTATAAGGAACATATTGTCTCTTTAGAGTCATATATGTCTTTAATCTCATTTATTGTCTTTCTTAAGATAGAAACATTTTTTTAAAAATAACTCACTATTCTGATAAATTAATATTGCTAAATATAAACTACAATATCATTGATTAGTTCATGTTAAGACGCAGTAGAATCAAACCACCAACCCCCTGCTTGTAATGCAGGTGCTCTTCCATTGAGTTAGCACCCTTTAAAAAATAATTGTACCCTTCAAATATACCTGCTAATCTGACATTTGTTAGCATTTATATATTCAAATATAAGTACCTGATTATACTTGCAAAGTCGCTCACATTGACATGTAGCTCTAGTCCTTAATTGGCCCTAAAAACTCAAACATAATAATTACTTTGAAAACTATAAAAAATATTTTACCCTAAGTTTTCAATTGTGCCACATTTTTTATAGTTACTATTTTGTGGAAACATACATATTTCAAATAGAACATCTAATGAGATTCTATACAGCAAAATACAATTGACAAAATTATTGTAGCCAATCCCACTGCTAGATATGCAATAATGTGTTTCATTTTCACCATTGCATACAATTAGACAAACATTCTCTAAACAAAAATATAAATTCTATATGAAGTGTTTTTCCATTTCATAACAGAAACAAAAAAGAAAAACATAAGGTAACATTTCAGTCTATACCTCTAATGACTTGTTATTACTCCCCATTCTCCATAATAGACAAACAAAACTCCCCATCATTAAAAGAAAAACATAAGATAATATTTCAATCATATAAATTTTGTATATCAAGTATTTTTCCATTTCACAATAGACAAAAAAGAAAAAAAATAAGATAAAATTTCAATGTATACCCACGATGAATTGTCATTACTCCCCATCCCGCTTGTTTGGACATTTTTATAGCTTTGGTGCTCTTAGTTATTGAACCAATTTCATTTACCTACAAAAAAATGTTTGATAAAAAAAAGTATTCTAGTAGACATACCAATGATACCAAATGCATACAATGTGTCCAAATCAATTTTTGAGGATGTTAAGAATGAAAACTTGATGTTGGGTTTCCCAATCCAATCTTCTAAAAAAAATTTCACTACCATACTGCGATCACATTTTAAACAAAGAGTTAGAAAGATTACAAGTAAGAGCTTGTCTTCTAGAATCATAAAACTTATTGAAGATAGCAACTATGATACATTAGAGCATAAACAAAAATTTGACAAAAATAACAAGATGAAAAACAACAAAGCATGATTATGTAGCTATTACCTTTTTTTTCAAAGGGATGAAGAATAAACTTCCCTCCATATCTTTCTCTAATTTACTATCTAGATTTTTGTCTAAATTTTGGTCCCTACTTTGTATGCTAGATGAAAAAAAACTGCAAAACTAGTTATTAATGAAACCACATTATAAGTGAATTGGGATCAAAAGTTAATTCAACATTTTTTTACACTAACAACCTTCTTTATTGCATTTGTCATGACCTTGCAATAGAAGCAAATACTAGGTAAACATCAAGTTCAATGTCAATTCACCATAGAAGAGGATGCAGTTAAACTAGAATAGAGATTAGAGCATCTCAATGGCTAAGACAAAGTATGTATCAACAAGAAATAAGAGGAAATCAAGCAACCAATAAGCATTCAAAGCAATACAAAGAAAATTCAATATTTATCACTGTCAGCAAAAAATTAGTAAAAAATTAATAAATTATGAAGAGCTAATAATTAACATTGCCTGGTTAGAAATGGTACGATCTTAATGTAGACAACTCTTCATTGATGGAAGAGTTGCAACTTTTAAAGAAATGAAAGTATGTATGGGAAGTTGCAAGGACTGAAGGATTCATTGAAGAGGAATTTCTAAGTGTCACCGTGGGAGAGCATCCAATAGGTGATAAATTCTAATCACTGAAAAGAGGGCATTCTATAAGTAATATAAATAATTATATCAGTTTTATATTGATATATAATACTTCATATGAATATTGCTATGATGATCTAATGCATACTAGGTAATGATTATAATAGTATTTTAGAATATATATACTATATATGTGTGTCAATACACATAGATCATGAACTATGTCTTTAATCATGCAGCTACTCATCCTGTTGATTCTTGAATCTCTATGCAAATAAGAAATATCTTGTACCATGTATTCTCCTAAGGTTTATTTTGTACCCAAGAGGACTAAATTTATCGCTAATGGGTTTCATCCTTAAGCACTAAGAAGCTCCTATGGCGGTGTAACCTTTTTGTTGCTAAAGCAGAGTTCTTGGGTTAATAATTTCAAAATATATGTATCTTTTTCTTGGATGTTGTTTAATAATCCCATCTCCCAGCCATCCCTAATCATAGAAGATTAGTACCACAAATGAAGTGAAATGAGTAATTTCCCACTAATTCCCTCAATCAGTGGGGTGAGATAAATGAATAACTTCTCCCTCATTAGTAGGGGTAAACTTGCTAGAACTCAAGAAATGCCCCACTAAGTGAAGATGCAAATACTTATTCCACTAAAAAAACTCAAGAAAATAAATCCAAATGAAATACATAAAGCAATATCATCAAGTTTAATTTTTTTCTAATAGGTGATATACTCAGTGATGCACATTAAAAAGGGTACACTATAGAAGCTACCGTGGAAGAGTCATTGATAATGAAGTGTTCTCATAGAATTAAATTGATTACCAATGGCCATTGAGGTTGTCAATGTTTGTGAAATTATATCCTCTATTTTTATTGGATAAGTAAATAAACCTATCGAGGATTCAATTTAGAATGGTGGATATTTAAGGGGAAATTGCTGTCTATTTTTAATGGGAGCCTAACTTAGGTGTGGAAGATAGCTAAGCAATTTGGTCATTAGCTGACATGTCTTTATCAAACTGAATACAAATTATTAGATCACAAATTGGGGACCATTTTGGAAGTTATCATTTTCTAAGTTTAATCCTTTTCTCAGTGTTACATTACAAATTGGGCAGCTAACTACATTCTGCATTAACACTATATGATGAGGAAGAAAAGTATGGAATAGAATCAGAGATATTGAACCAGAGCATAAGTGTTATACCAGATAGAACCAAAAATACTATTATGTGAAACTGAAGTAGAGGGACAAAATTTCTAGGCCCGTTGATGAGAAGCAACTAAACTTTTCGGTCCCTCTTTGCTCAACCTATAAATTTTGAGTTTTGGACTTAATTATAAGAGACATCTTTCAAGACTTTGTTTAGAGATGATATTTTATAAAATATGTGATAGCTACCTCAAAGATTATCATTTACATGTTCTGGGAGGTTGAATTGGAAATATTGTGAATTGGGAATGAATTCAAAATTGATGTGCATTAACTGTAATTGTTGGATTTTCAAATCAAATCTGATTGCCTGAAGCCTCCATATTTGACTTTATTTTTGATAAAGTTTAAAGTCTGATTTTTGTGTGGACTTTGAAAGATAAGTTCAAATCAGATTTGGGGAAATTTGATTTCTTCTACAAACTTCTTCTTTCTTCCTTCTTCTTCTTTTGGACAACAATTTCTTTATAAAGGAAAAAATAACTTTATTCTTTCATAAGAAGTATGCATGAATGCAATTTCTCTTTTATGCAGCAGAAAAGAGATGTTTTTGAATACTCTATTTTTATCAGAAATATGAAGGATCTTTCTGTTAAGCATTGATTGCTTTAAATGATCTTGTAAGAGCTTTGTAAAGCTCATAGAAATTTGTATGCAGCTCCAGCAGTTGCAAGTTTAATTTCTAATTGTAGAAGTGTTTTGTTTGAATAGAAGCAAGTAGATTCTTGCATAAATTCTCTAGCTCTTGTGTTTGCCCTATTTTGAGGATTTTGAATTTGTTCTTTGCTAAAATAGAGCATAATTTTGTGCATTTCTAGAATTTAATATTCTCCTAAATTCTTTACATGGTATCAGAGTTGATTGGCCTTCAATCCTTGTGAGTTTGGGCATTTGTTTTTTTTTTGGGTATTTGTTTATATTGCACAGGAGACATGGCTGGAGATGTAGGAAAGAGTTGGCAATAGCCACCATCCTTCAATGGACAAAATTATGATGTTTGGGCAAAGAAGATGAGGACTGTTATAACAGCAAATGATTTGTGGGAGCTTGTGGTCAATGGATTTATGGATATAACTGACCCAGTTCAATTTGTTGGCCTCACAAACAATCAAAAGACTCAGTTGAAGGAGTCAAGAAGGAAAGATGCAAAAGCTTTGAGCTTGATAGAAACTGCCTTGACAGAGGCAATCTTTCCCAAAATAGCAACAACTAATTATTCCAAAGAAGCTTGCGATATTCTTCACACAAGTTTTAAAGGGACTGAGAAAGTTCATTTGGTGAAGCTCCAAATGCTTCGAAGAGAGTTTGAGACTCTTCTCATGAAGGAGAATGAGTCCATTTCAGATTTCAGCTCAAGACTCTCTGGTTTGATAAACTAGTTGAGAACCAATGGAGAAACCATGGATGAGCAAAGGATAGTAGAAAAAGTTTTGAGAAGTCTGCCCTCAAAATTTGATAATTTAGTTATTTCCATTAAAGAGGCAAAGGATCTCTCATTAATTACTATTGATGAGTTGATGGGTTCTTTCCAAACCCATGAGCATCGCATTAATAGATCAGAAAATTCTTCTCAAGAGCAAGCTTTCAGAGCTCAAGCCAATGTAAGAGGTAGGGGAAGAGACAGAAATAACTCTGGAAGAGGTTCAAGAGGTAGAGGTCGTGGTAACTTCGAACAACAAAATGCTGGAGGAGAAAGCTCAAAATGAGCAGCCACCAATGAGGGAGCTAGCAACTCTCAAAATAATTCCAAAGGAGGTAAGAACAAATATAACTCTGACAAGAGTAATGTTGAATGTTATTATTGTCATAAATTTGGGCATTATGCTAGTGAATGCTAGAAAAAGCAAGGAAATCAGTCAAAGCCAAGGGAAAATGTTGCTAACATGAAAGTGAGTGATGGAAATAATCCCATAGCCTTCATCATGTGCAACATTGGTGAAGAAGGCAGCCCCGAAGTCTGGTATTTAGACATCGGTTGTAGTAACCACACGAGTGGTAATCAAAGTCTTTTTTCTTTCATTGATAAGAATATAAAATCTGAAATTCGAATGGGGAATAATGGAGTTGTTCCAGTTGTGGGCAAAGGATCTATTATGATCCACACCAAGCAAGGTGAGAAACAAGAAATTTAGAATGTTTACTTTGCCCCAAGAATAAAGCACAATGTGATGAGTGTTGGACAACTCACTCAAAATGGTTACAAAGTGCTGATGGAGAATGACCAATGCATCATTTATGAGAAGGATGGGAGTAAGAAAATAGTTGCAGTGGTTCAAATGACAAAGAATCAAATGTTTCCATTGAAGGTACATATGTGTTTCTCTAAGCAATCAGCAACTCCACCTCCCAAGAAAGAATGTACAGCAGTACAACAATCAGCCTTCAAGAGTGTGATTGAAGACCCCTCCAAGCTATGGCATTTAAGGTATGGACATCTTGGCTATGCTGGTTTAAATTTATTGTCCAAGAAAAGAATGGTAGATGATTTGCCATATATTAAAGAGTTCAGTAGAAAGTGTGAGGCTTGTATTTTGGGTAAGCAACATAGGCTGCCCTTTAATTCTAGAAACTCTAGAAGGGCAAGAGCACCATTAGAGTTGGTGCATACCGACTTAGTTGGCCCTATGAAAATCACTTCCATTGGGGGGAGTACCTATTTTATGACCTTCATAGATGATTTCAGTCCTGGACCATGGGTTTACTTTATGAAAAATAAATCTGAAACTTTTGATAAGTTTTTAGAATTTAAAGCCCAGACTGAAAATGAATGTGGACACAATCTTAAAGTCCTAAGGTCAGATAGAGGGGGGGAATATACCTCCAATATTTTTGTAAATTTTTGTATGCAGAATGGCATAAAGAAAGAGCTTACAACCAGTTATACTCTGCAGCAAAATGGAGTGGCTGAAAGAAAAAATAGAACCATTGTTGAGATGGCAAGAAGTATGATGAAAGAAAAGGGACTCCCAACTGAATATTGCGGAGAGGCTGTAGCAACAGTAGTATAATTAATCAATAGAAGTCCTACAAAAGTAGTCTATGAAAAGATTCCAATGGAAGCATGGACAAAGCACAGATGGACGGTTGAACACTTGAGAGTGTTTGGGTGTGTAGCATATGCACACATGCCAAAAGAACAAAGGCAAAAGTTTGATGACAAAGGAGTAAAGTGTGTGTTTACTGGTTATAGTCCAGAATCAAAGGCATACCGATTGTATGATCCAGTTGGTAAGAAGATCATCATTTCAAGAGATGTGGAGTTCACTGAGAATGAGTCATGGGATGGCTCGGTGGATACATCTTCAAGCACTTCAAGAAAAGTGCCTATTATTGATGAAGATGGTGAAGTTAATGATCAGAAAAATGACATAACAATAGATATAGGGGGGGAATATACCTCCAATATTTTTGTAAATTTTTGTATGCAGAATGGCATAAAGAAAGAGCTTACAACCAGTTATACTCTGCAGCAAAATGGAGTGGCTGAAAGAAAAAATAGAACCATTGTTGAGATGGCAAGAAGTATGATGAAAGAAAAGGGACTCCCAACTGAATATTGCGGAGAGGCTGTAGCAACAGTAGTATAATTAATCAATAGAAGTCCTACAAAAGTAGTCTATGAAAAGATTCCAATGGAAGCATGGACAAAGCACAGATGGACGGTTGAACACTTGAGAGTGTTTGGGTGTGTAGCATATGCACACATGCCAAAAGAACAAAGGCAAAAGTTTGATGACAAAGGAGTAAAGTGTGTGTTTACTGGTTATAGTCCAGAATCAAAGGCATACCGATTGTATGATCCAGTTGGTAAGAAGATCATCATTTCAAGAGATGTGGAGTTCACTGAGAATGAGTCATGGGATGGCTCGGTGGATACATCTTCAAGCACTTCAAGAAAAGTGCCTATTATTGATGAAGATGGTGAAGTTAATGATCAGAAAAATGACATAACAATAGATATAGAAGGCTCTAGAAGGCTACACATTGGCCTCACAAAGAGTAGCAATAGAAATAATGAGAGCTATGATCCCACTCTTGCCTCCCTAGTGCCAAGAAAGACCAAGAGTCTAAGGGAGATATACCAAGATGAAAGGTATGAAAATGAATTTGATGAAAATATTAATTTTGCATTATTTTCTCATAGTGATCCAATTTATTTTGAGGATGCTAAAAAGGAAGAAAAATGGTGTAAGGCCATGGATGAGGAAATGGATGCAATAAAAATAAATGAAACTTGGGAGCTCACTAATTTACCTCCAAACAAGAAAATTATTTGAGTTAAATGGGTTTACAAGACCAAGAGCAATGCTGAAGGAAAAATAGATAGGCATAAGGCTCGATTGGTGGTCAAGGGGTACAAATAGCAGTTTGGTAGAGATTATGATGAGACCTATACCCCAGTTGCTAGAATGGAAACTGTGTGTGCTGTCATAGCAATTGCAGCCCAGCACAAATGGAAGGTTTATCAAATGGATGTGAAGTCCACCTTCTTGAATGGAATATTGAAAGAAGAGGTTTGTGTGGAACAGCCACTTGGTTATGAATTTTTGGGTCATGCAAGTAAAGTGTATAGGCTGAAAAAAGCTCTTTATGGGCTTAAGCAAGCTCCACAGGCATGGTATAGCACAATTGACTCATATTTGATGAGCAATGGCTTTAGCAAAAATGATGGTGAGCCCACTCTTTACATCAAGGCAACTAATGGTAATATTTTAATTGTTGTCTTGTATGTTGATGATTTAATCTTTACTGGGGATAATGATTTTCTCATTGCTGATTTTAAAGAGGCCATGAAAAGTGAGTTTGAAATGTCAGACTTAGGTCTCTTGACATTTTTTCTAGGCATAGAAGTAAAAAAAATGCATGATGGTATTTTTATCTCTCAAGAAATATATGCAAATCAGATTTTGGAGAGATTTAAAATGCAAAGTAGCAAGCCTACTCCAACACCAACTTCTTTAGGTGTGAAGTTAAGCGAGAAAGATTGCAACAGCAATGTGGATCCAACTTTATTTAAAAGTTTAGTTGGAAGTTTGATGTATTTAACTACTAATAGGCCAAACATTATGCATGTAGTAAGTTTGATTTCCAAATTTATGGAAACTCCAAAGGATTCCCATTGGCAAGCGGGAAAGATAATCCTAAGGTATGTGAAAGGCACCAAGGGATATGGTATTTTGTATACTGCAGCAAATTTTTTTGATCTTATTGGCTACACAGACATTGATTGGGCAGGGAGTTTGGATGATAGGAAGAGCACTTCTGGATATGTTTTTCACATGAGTTCAGGTGTAATCTCATGGGCTTTTAAGAAGCAACCCATAGTTGCTCAATCTATAGTAGAGGCTGAATATATAGCAGCGAATGTAGTAGCATGTCAAGCTATTTGGCTAAGAAGGATCTTGGCAGATTTGAAGCAAGAACAAGAGGATGGAACCACAATATTTTGTGACAATATTTCCTCAATTGCTTTGTCAAAGAATCTAGTGTTTCATGGAAGAAGCAAACACATTGAAATCAGATATCATTTCATTAGAGAACTAGTTGAGAATGGTGAAACAAAAATGGAGTTTTACAAGTTAGAGCAGCAACTAGCAGACATTTTCACCAAGCCATTGAGCATTGCAAGTTTTGAATGCCTAAGGAGAAATCTTGGCATAATTAGTTTGGATGAAGCATGATCTTGTTTTGTCTGCTCAAGACAATGGGGGAGTGTTGGATTTTCAAATCAAATCTAATTGTCTGAAGCCTCCATATTTGACTTTATTTTTGATAAAGTTTAAAGTTTGATTTTTGTGTGGACTCTGAAAGATAAGTTCAAATCAGATTTGGGGAAATTTGATTTCTTCTACAAACTTCTTCTTTCTTCCTTCTTCTTCTTTTGGACAAAAATTTCTTTATAAATGAAAGAATAACTTTATTCTTTCATAAGAAGTATGCATGAATGTAATTTCTCTTTTATGCAGTAGAAAAGAGATGTTTTTGAATACTCTATTTTTATTAGAGATATGAAGGATCTTTCTATTAAGCAGTGATTGCTTCAGATGATCTTGTAAGAGCTTTGTAAAGCTCATAGAAGTTTATATGTAGCTCCACTAGTTTCAAGTTTAATTTCTAGTTGTAGAAGTGTTTTGTTTGAATAGAAGCAAGTAGATTCTTGCATAAATTCTCCAGCTCTTGTGTTTTCCTTGTTTTGGGGATTTCAAATTTGTTCTTTTCTGAAACAGAGCATAATTTTGTGTATTTCTAGAATTTAGCATTCTCCAAAATTCTTTACAATAATGACCTTTAAGAGCTGAGGCATCCTATATGCTTTGGATTAGTTTTATATTATTGTAACAAGAAGTCTGGAAATCTCATCGGGTCCTTAGTATATCTTTTCCATGGCTCGAGTAGTCCATGTTTTACATCAAGAAGAAGCTAAAAACTCTAGATATTGTTGATATTATGGCCTCTCCTGAATAAAAATGAATCAAGGGGAGTCCATTACTTCATACTTCATGAGGATCAATGAGTTAAGGAATCAACTATCATCAATTAGGTTCAATTATGATAATAAAGAGCTTATTATGATAGCTCTCAATGGATTGCCTCTTACTTGGGAAGCATTCATTCAGGGGATTAGTGTTCATTCCAAAATACCTACTCTTGATAGACTAAAGACCAATTGCCTTCAAGAAGAAGCAAGATTAATATCAAGAGGCTCAATCTTCAAGGAAGACATTAAAGTTCTTTTCTCCCAAAACTCAAGAGGGGGGGCCGGGTGGGGGGGGGGGTTAGGAAAATTCAAGAAGAAGATAGAATATCAAGGGAACAAAAATGAAGGAAGTTCAAAGGATAAAGGAGGAAAGAAGTACTTCAAGAAAAGGAAAGCTTTCAAGAGGGACTTCTCTAAAACTAAATGTTATAAATGTGAGAAGTTTGGTCATATAGCTATAAATTGTCCTAAGAGGAACAACCTTCAAGCATCCTTTGTGGAGGTAAAGGTACCTGAATCTGAGCACTTTGCACATTTGAGAGGGAGTTTCAATTTAAGAGGGAGTTTTATATATGGGCTCACATGTGAAATTATCTAAGTTATAAACTCCTTCTTCTGGTTACTTACATATGCATCCTTGTATATGTTGTTTATGAGAAACATACCTTATGTTGCAGCTCTATCATATTTCTGTTATATATGTACATTATGTATGTTACTAGAATATCTAATTTATATTGATGTATGAGTGAAACATACATAACTATTGACATACTCTGGTATATTATATGTATAGGAACATACATTACAATATTTTGACTGGCATATTTTTCAAATTACCTTGTTTATGTTGTGTTCATGTGTGAACATATTTCCTCTATAGTAGGAAACTTTATGAGTAAATACATCTCTTGGTTTATGTTACCATTGGAATATGTTAGCATTGATTTGTATATCTTCTTTGGCTCATTGTCTCTATTATGGGAAATCACATTTGATTGCTAGTTCATATATAGATAGATAGATAGATAGATAGATAGATAGAGAGAGAGAGAGAGAGAGAGAGAGAGAGAGAGAGAGAGAGAGAGAGAGAGAGAGAGAGAGAGAGAGAGAGAGAGAGAGAGCTATATTGCATCTTGTTGTGGTCACATTACACCTGGTTAGATGTTGGTTATCTTTAGGTGGAGAATACTTATGTGATTTATCTTATGCATAGATGTTGTATAAATTGTGTTGACTCTATGAGAGAGATGCATTTGGATATTGACTACTTAATATTATTATATGGGGCATATGCCATTTGTATAGCTTGTGAAGCATACTTCAATTATTCTGTATGAATGGATCATGATTTCCTTCATAGCCAAGTTTATTTTTACTAATTATAGCTGAGATTATATTACATATGATTCTATATGTGAACTTTACATCTAAATTGAATGTCATGATCATATTGGTTAATCTTATACTTATGTGGATTCATGAGATAAGGTTTTGTTTATGAGATTCATGTGGTTATGATTATTCATCTGGATATACTTATGCTTTTGGATAAGTTATTCTTATGAATTGAAGAATATCATTTGATTTTCTTTGAGGCCAGGGGAATCACGGACCATGGATCCATATCCGAGCAATTGGTGAATCTCATGGATTTGATATTCATTAGGCCAATGCTCAAGGATATCATTAATTTGATATCTGGTGAATCAGGGATTCACTTCTTAGCATATGGTGGACATTGTGGATTTGATGTCTAGAGGCCATTGCTATGAGTACTTAGTAAATATCATGGATTTGATATTCCTTAGACCAAGACTCGAGGATATCATAGATTTGATATCCTGTGGATTAGGGATCCACATCTAAGTAATTGGTGGATATCATGGACTTGGTTTTGATAGGCCATTACTCCGAGCACTTGGTGAATATCATGGACTTGATATTCATTATACCAATGCTCTTAACATCATGGACTTGATGTTGGTATGATGTCATGGACTTGACCTTTCTCAAGTCTTGGTGTCTTGAGGATTTAGCATCATGGACTTGGTATTCTATTAGCTAAGTCAAGAGAACTCGAGGATCTAAGTTATTCACAAATTGGATTTGATGATAACTTGTGTTTAAAAAGTATCATGGACTTGATACTACCTTGAATATCATGCACTTGATATTCAAAATAGTCAAGGTGACTAGTGGATTTAGTAAATTCACAAATTGATTGGAAATTTGATATCATGGACTTGATATCACTTATATCATGGACTAATATTCTTGGGTCTTGGAGACCCAAGGATCTAGGAGATCCACATTTGGATGGTAAGCATCATATGATATGATGTTTCTCATATTAATATGAGACATATGGTTATGAAGAAAAATTGTATTCTCATTATACCTTTTAGATAGAGATCTACTATCATAGATGAGAGATCTATGGATTCATTAGATTAGGAATCCATTTCTATTATGTATTGAGTCTCAGAGACTCATGGATTTAGGAAATCCACATCCAATTGGTAAACATCTTGTTACCATGATTTTCATATGGATATGAAATCTATGGTTGGAAATGATGTAAGAACATATGTGCTCTACCTATCATAGATATGAGATCTATGATTCTATTGGATATGGAATCCATGTTGATTATGTCTTTGGCATCTCTATCAAGGGTTGATAGAGGGAGATCATTGAGTTGATCTTTGCCTCAAGTCCAAAAGGGAGTGTTGATATTATGGACTTGATGGAAAATATAACTTGCACCAAACAAAAGATTAAACTATTAGCGCATATATTTCGATGTGTAAATAATGATATTAAATATATTATATATTTAATATCTATTGTTTACATGAAATTGATTTTGCAATTTATTATTTTTTTGAGCCCAAGAGTCGGCCTTCTTGGAAGAATTATCTAGGTCATCTCTTATTGACAAATGTCCCTTTGGTTCCTATATATAGTAGGTCAATTCTTGAGAGAAGAATACACAAGACATAACATGTTCTCTCTCTCCAAGAATCGTCTAATACTATATTAGGACAGCAACAAATTTCCTTGAGGATACAATGAATTCTTCCATTGTAGATGCAGTGAAGTCTTCCATAGAGGCACAAAAATTTAACCATTAGAAGGATAGTGAAGGGACACCAATTTCACCATTAGTAGGACAATGAATCTCAGTAGCTAATTGCAATGATTCCCTTGCCCTAATTAGAGCATACATAGGAGTGAATTATGGAGTAGAATTCTGGAGCATAAATCAAGGCATAATTTCATTGGTATTTATCTGATATTAGGTCAAAGAAAATATCAGATTGAAGGCATCAGGGAAGCCCTAGATAGGCTAACCTAGCTGGATAAGATCTAAGGGTTATATCAATCTAGGTACTATCCTTCCTTGCTCTTAATCATTTATTTTATCCTATGCTTAGTATTGAAAGATCTCTATAGGTTGATTATTCATAGATAAATCTAGAAAATATTAATAGATATGACTAATGAATAATTAATAATTAAGTGGGGTTGTCTACTTCTAAAGCTCAGATTCTTCTTTGGATATTGAAAATGGTCTAAGGCTAGTTAGAAGTTAGATTTTACTATATACAATTGTAGGTGTTGTCTACTTCTAAAGCTTAGAATCTCCTTTGGATATTGATAGTGGTCTAAAGCCAGTTAGTAATCATATTTTAATAGATATAATTGTACGTGTATTCTTCAATAGTGTAGAACATGATACTTCTCCCAATGGATTGGTTTGGTTATATTAACTATTGCCCTAAATTTCCTATTTTGCAAATTTGGCTAAAACCTATTCCCTGGTCCCTGTTTTGACCCTGCCAAGCATCCCTAAAATTTTCATGGGCTCATGTTTTGTTTCCTGGCCTCTGCAATTATTTCAAGCCCTGGTCTGCAAGTTTAAAAATTCATAAACTAGCCGTTATAGGCCAAAACCCTTGAAAACCCTAGAGCCTCATTCTATTTCCTCGTTACTTTATTGAAAACTTAAGTGACTAAAGAGACATGTGCATATTAAGTTTCCTCTTGTTCACTAGTTCTCTTATTCTTTCAGACGGTCATCTTTTCTTCCTGCAAACTGGTGGTTCCTTATTCTCCTGGTTGCGAAATTAAATAGTGGTGCCATAAGTTATTCATCAACTCCATGATTTTCCCTCAGTCAAGCATTCACTTGATGAAACCTTGGGTTCATGCATGATTCAGCGAATTAGCGAACTCCCTTTGTTCATGTATTCATTCAACTTAACCATAGTTCATCAAAGTATTTCGCGAATGCAATTGCCTTGTTCACTGATTTTCCAGGTGAAAGCGGGGTTAGTTTTGTAGGCTATGGTGAGTTTCTACATCAGACGGTTGTCTTACAATCGAAAGGAATATTCTAGGGTCATGAGGAGATGGACTAGCCATAGATTTGGTATCAGGGTTTTGTCTTCAGTCGGCGGTTACTTTTCCTATTCGGTGATTATGTGAATGTAGTGCTATGCGTAATCTCTTAATTCTGGTGGTTAGGCCCTTGACAGCTAGTGACTTAGTGAGCAGTTAACTTCCCTTCAATCATGTAATCATTGAATCTTTCAGTGGTCTTAGATAACCGAGGGTCCTAGTTAGCAAGATCTACGGCAGACGTGTGTTCTCATAAGTTTGTGTCAGGGCTCGCAATCTTACGATAGCCGCCGATCTTGGTTTGTGTCAGAGCTTCCTTCGGTGGGTCCTTGTATGCTGACATGCTTGGATTGGATTGGTCTGTGTGGTGATGACTAGACTTCCAGGGGTCCCAGTATAAAAGGATCTAATGGTGGGCATCAAAGCATAAGGAATATTTTGAGGGTATAAGATCATGTGCCCGCCATTGGATCGATATCTCAAACATTGGGTCTGATGTTAGAAAGTTGCAACGTGTATCCAAAATGGCACAGTTTAGTTGGTTGTTTGGTATGCTACGTGGTGGTTGTTAGTGGGCCCGTGGGGTCAAGGCTTTCTAAAGAAGATAAAGCATGATCAGATCTCATGGCTATCGTTATACCGAAGGCTCAAGATGCTCGATCGTTATCACAGTGGTATAGCGATAGCCGTCTGATGGTTCTTTTCAGGAGCATGGGTCTGGTTTGTTAGGAGCACTAATTTTCTCGCTTCTCATTGGCTCCTAACTTCCACGATGGCGTTTGACTTGTCAGGAGGGGATTTTAAGTAATTTTTTAGCGCATCTAGGCCATTCATCTGTCGGGAAACATTAGACATCGACAGACACATTTTAAAGTGACCGGCTAGCCATTGGTTTTCAAAATTTAAATGTCTAAGAGTTTTTTTGCCAATATCTGATTTGCGGACCGCGGGCGGTGAGGTAGCTCAGGAAATTTATGTCTCCAAGACATTTATAGTTAAGGGGAGATGATTAGAGAGGTCTGCACGGCCATCTTGGGTTGATTCTTGTCCTGAAAAAGTACCAACCAGTGCATTCATGGTGGGACTTTTGTGCAGGAAAGTAGATAAATCCAAGTTGCTTATCCGCGTGTTGATGCAGTATAGGAATGGACACTCGATGATGAATATCTAATCGGTTGAGATATTTGAAGGAGATACATTTATGATCAGAGATGATAGACTTAGGGTTTGAATATTTTATGTAAAATCTTGTAACCCTTGTTAGGTTTTGACTCTTGCCTGCATGCAAGAGTGTGTATATATTGTTTTGGAGCCTTTAGTGCTCAACAGTTGGACAATTTTTAGAAGAAAATTCATCTTTTCTTAAAGGCCATCTGTGGTATCATTTCTACCCTCTAGCTCATACAGTTGTATTTCTCCCATTGATGATTCAAATATTATAGAGGTATTTGTGACAATCCTTCATGTCCCTATGCTTCCTTCTTTGGATTATCTATTATTGGATCAAAGTATATGCATGTTTTTAGTGATTATTTTAGGGTTCCTGATCCCTCTTGCTTTCTGCAATTTTGTGTGTTACCATGTTTGATCTAATTTAGATGTTCTTGTGGGTATACCGCAGCCCCCTTAACAATCTTGTCTCAATCCTACACCGAGTTGTAGAAGTGAATGTCTATTTGCAGGTCATAAGTTGTGTCTTATTCTTAGGCCCTCTTATGAAATAGTTATGCAAGGCTATTTAGTAATTTGTGACCTACTAGACCTGAGCTTTTCATTGATTTCATCGCTACATACTGAGATCCAAACCATAGTTTTGGTGCATCACCTAGTAGGTAGTTTGCTTTCAATCATTTCGCTTTATAAGTATTCATCCTATCCCTTTCCCTCAAAAGATTTACTTTCATGTCTAGAAGCAAATTAAGGTGATTATCCAAGAGGAACCAGCCTAGAACCTGGAGGTTTCATGTCAGTTAGCAAAGGTCCCACAACCTAAAGATGATTCCCATGTTATACTGAGTTATCAAGACCAAGAGAGCTTGAGACAAAGGCACAAACTTAGTGTATAACAATTCTGGCACACCCGGTGGGACTACCACAAGATCAAATTAATGTTCAAGAGGTGTTCATGTTGGTTCACCTACAAAAGGATAAAATAAGTTTAGTACACAAGAAATATCAGTATAGGGTTAAGCCCAAGTACACCCCACCTTGGTGCTAGTGTATAACAATTCTGGCACGCCCAGTGGGATAAGAAGTTATTCAAATTCAAAGATATGCTATCTCTGATATGCAGATTGCATAGTACAAACTTTTAGAAGTCATTCTATCAAGTATATATGGTGACTCCATTGATTTCAAGGATCTAGGCTAACTTGTTCAAAGTTTTATGAGAAAGATTGAGACTAGAAGCTCAAAGCCTACCCAATTTTTAGAGCTTCCCTCAAACAGAAGTCATAAAGCCAGGTTAACTCAAAGAACATCCCCTATAAGGAGAGTTCAATCTACACCTCCTGATACCTCAGAAAGGAGAGGTTTTCCATTTAATTCCAGAAGAAGAGGCAGATCTCTAACCAGAGATCTAGAAGAAGATTCCAATCAAGCAACAAATACAACTCATGTAGTTGTCAATCTCCAGATTCCAGCACCTACAATGGCAAGACAGTTTTCTTTTGCACCATTCAACCAAGGCAGCCCATTGGCCTTTGCTCAACATCATGATGTTCCTTTGGTGGCACTTAAGAGTATACCTGATTTCACAGGTGAAGGGCAGACAACTACTTTTGAACACATAGGGGATGTGACCACCATCTGTAGCATACACAACATTACTCAAGAGGATGTGGCCACAAAGTTATTAGCAGCCTCTCTAAAAGGTAAGGCTCTAGAATGGTTTAGAACTCTAACTGTTGGTTCTATTACTTCTTTGGATGAATTAGGGGATGCATTAAGTAAACATTTTGAGGATAAATCAGATAACTTGTCTCTAGTTGAGCAGTTAACAACTATTAAGAGAGACCCTCAAGAGAAAATGACATATTACAATAGTAGATTCCTTAAAACATGGAATAGAATCCCAGTCTTAGTGAGACCATTAGTTTACCATGCTTTCCTATACTATTTACAAAGTCTAAATGGTCAAATTTCTGTCATGATCCAGTCTATGGGTGGTACTTCTCTACCCCAAGCTTTTGACATAGTTGCCAGGGCTGAAAATTATTTAATCCAAGCAGGCATGATTGCTAGAAGGCCTCCAATACCCATTTTTCCTAACCTTCAACCCATTGCACCTACCCAAGTACCCCCATTTACCCTTATTCCCACTATATTGGTACCTCAAGCTAGTACTAGTGGCCAAGAGTTAACAACTAGCTTCTCTCAAGAGTTACAAGAGATAAAGAATAGCCAGCAAAGCAGTCAACAAGAAATGACTAACTTGTTGAAGACCTTGACTAAAGAGGTCACAAATCTAAAGAAGCAAGGTCAAGGATTCAGACCACTATTTCAAACACAAGGCTAGGGTCCTAATCAACAATATCAAAATCAAGGACAGCCTTATCAACAAAATAGGCCACCATACCAAGGAGGCTATCAAGGACAAAGACAAAGTTTTAATCAGAGACCATTCCAACCATATAACCCTACACCTCTAAATTCTACTAATCCAGTGAGGGATATGGTTCCTAGCCAAAACAATGTGGCTATCGAGAATGAATGGTGTTTTCCTTGTAATTGGCCTCATAATCAGGCTACATGTTCAAATGGATGGATGAACCAAGCTCTAATGGTTCAAAATACCTCACAAGCTTAATCAGAGGCTTCACCTAGTGGGTCAGTCCCTCAACAGGAATCAAAAGAGAATGAGACTACTCTCTTTAATTGGGAGCAACTAGGCTTCAATGGAGTTAATGATGAGGTTTCTTTTGTTGCCTTTACAAGAGTGAAAAGAAGAGCTCAAGACATGGAGAGAGCAGATTCCAATGCCAAAGCTACTACATCTATAGAGCTAGTACAACAAGCTACTCCCATCACACCTAAGGATAATCTTGTCATTGCAAGAAAAGAAGGTCAGCATTCCAAAGAGGTGGAGCCCATCATGCCAAAGATACCACAAAGAGTACACACAGTGACACCTTATAATATTGTAGACAACATGAAGAAGGTGAATTTCACCATGTCCATGTGGGACTCTTTAGCTCTTCTAGGATAGCTTGAAATTTTGAAGAAGGCTATGTCAGAGGTAGCAACTCCTCAACTTGCAAAAGAAGCTGCAAACCTAGTGTTGGTCAACACTGATCAAGAAAAGGAGGCTCCAAGTAGCAACTCAAAGGATAATTCCACACAAGGTAGGAACTCAAAGCCACCTCCCTTTTATGTATCTTTCATCATTGTAAAATCTTTAGTACATAATTGTATGGTAGATAGTGGAGCTACCAGCACTATAATGCCCTAGAAAGTAGCTTACCAGTTAGGACTAAAATATGAGCCCTTCCAAAGGAAGGTTACCCAACTTGATGGATCCTCAGTCAATACTATAGGTGTGGCCAAGGATACCAGTCTAATCCTACATGCTAGTCCTAATTTCTCAATCCTCTTTGATATATATATCATAAATCTCCCTGCATTATTTACTATATGTCTTTCAAGGGAGTTTACAACCAAGATAGGAGGTTATATGTCTTCTGACTGGTCTCACATGTTATTTCATACAAGGTATGGGACCAAGGTTACCATTAGCAGCACACCATATAGAACCATACGTATCCAACACCATCAATGTGAATTGCCTTATATTTGATGACAATGACTTCCAAACCATTAGTGAAGCAAGCACAAAGATAGAAAGTATCCCTAATATTCTTCTAGATGAGAGAGCTTCATATTTTCAAGAAAATTTTATTTGGGATTTTGGTTTGGGAAGTTATTTGATACAAGAAAATGATGCTAAAGAGCCAAGCCTTCTCAAAGAGGATATTGATTCAATAGATTAGAATAATCAGGTTTGGGAACTATTTTTTGATGGAGCTAGAAGTAGACATGGTTCTAGTGGTGGTGCTATGTTAGTGTCCCCAAAAGGAGAAAGGTATTATACTACCTTTAGATTTAGTTTCTCCTACACTAGCAATACTATAGAGTATGAAAGTCTAGTCAATGGACTAGAATGGGCTAGAAAAAAAGGGCTTAAGGCCTTAAAAGTTTATGGTGATAGTGAGTTAGTTGTCAGCCAAGTAAGAGGGATAAGTGCAACCAAAAATGACACTATGAAAGCATACAAACATAGACTTTGGGATGCAATTGAATATTTCCATGCTTTCAATATTGTTGCTATCCCTAGAAAGTTAAATCAAAATGCAGATAGGTTAGCTGTTGTTGGATCCCAATATGACATCCCAAATAGCATTTCAAAAGAAATAGATCAACAACATATCAAAGTGATTGTCAGACCTTCTATTCCTAATAATGATGTCAATTGGCAGGTGTTTGACAATGATGAACAAATTCTATAGTTCTTCTTTGAAGAAGATGTTTTTTCAGAGCACAATCAAGATAGGCTATCACAAAACTATGGTGATCAAGTGATACAACTCAAATCCAATAAGATGCCTAGAGGTCTTGTTACTTTAGAGACTATCTTCAACAAGGATGATGAAGTTAAGAAAATCAAAGCTGGCTTGGTAGTTCAACAAGAACATTGTGTTGAATTAGAGTTGGAACCAGGTAAGACCTTACAATTTGGAAAAGTGAACACTGAATTGGAAAAGCAAGCTTATAGTCAATTATTCAAAGAATTTAGTGATATTTTTGCATGGCAATATGAGAATCTTAAAGGTTTTGATCCATCGCTTGCTCAACACACTATTGAATTAGAACCAAATGCCAAACCAATGAGGCAAAAGCAAAGGTCTATTAATCCCAAGCTTGAGACACTTATGCATAAAGAAGTGCTCAAATTAATAAAAAGTGGTATCATCTACCCCATTAAGCATACTAGTTGGGTTTCCAACCTTGTTCCTATCAGGAAGAAGAATGGGGAACTGAGGTTATGTGTTGACTTCAGGGATCTTAACAGGGCCTCATTAAAGGACCAACATCCACTACCCTCTATGGAACAAATCTTACAATGTGTCTCTGGATCCGAGAGATTTTCATTATTGGATGGCTATTCAGGATACAATCAAATCTTAGTGAATGAAGCGGATCAATACAAGATTGCATTTACAACCAAGTGGGGAACCATGGCTTATCAAAAGATGCCCTTTGGTTTGTCAAATGCAGGAGCTACATTTCAAAAGGCAATGGATATGGCCTTTAAGAGCCTCATGTACAAGTTTGTGCTGGTCTACTTGGATGACATAACTATCTATTCAAAACATGCAGTAGACCACATCAAACATCTGAGGAATATTTTTGAAAGGTGTAGAGAATTTGGGATATCCCTTAATCCCAAGAAATGTGTGTTTGCAGTTCATGAAGGAAAATTGTTAGGATATGTAGTATCCAGAGAAGGAATTACAATGGATCCTGAGAGAATTGCGACTATCCTAGAGCTACCCTTACCACACCATAAGAAAAGTCTCCAATCTTTCATAGGAAAGATTAACTTTGTTAGGAAGTTCTTGCCTAACTTCACAGATTTACTCAAGCCTTTGATAGCCTTTTTAAAGAAGAGTTCATCTTTTAGTTGGACCAAAGAAGGGAGAGTGAATTTCCAAGCTATCAAAGAGGCCCTAACAGAAGCTCCTGCCCTCTTAAACCCAAATTTCAATAAGGATTTCATCTTTTATGCTTATGGAGGTCATGATGCTATATCTGCAATGCTGACCCAAGAAAATTTAGATGGATTGGAGCAGCCTATTGCTTTCTTTAGCAAAGGTTTAGAAGAGTATGAGCAAAGATACTCTTTTGTAGAAAAACATGTGCTTGATGTGGTAAAGAGCCTTAGAAAGTTCAGATATTTATTGACCCATAGCAAGGTACATTTAAAAGTTAGTCATCCAAGTGTCAAAGAGTTTTTGCTTTACAAGGACCTAAATGAGAAAAGAGTTGGTTGGATCACCAAGGTGATGAAATATGACATAGACATTCAAACTACCAAGCTGGTTAGAGGAAGAGGTCTTTGTCAGCATTTGGTAGAGGATGAAAGTTCAAAGAAATCAGAGCAAATGGATGGATCTCTAGTGGTGCATTCTATAGAAGAACAAGATAGGGCAATGAGTTGGTTTCCTAGCATGATCAATTATTTGAAGACAGGACTATGTCCCGTAGGTTTAGATTCAACAAAAAGAAGGTATTATAGGTTACAATCTATTCCTTTGGTGCTGATAAATGATGTTCTTTTTAGAAAGGATCATAGTGGTGTCCTTTTAAGATGCATAGATTTAGAAAAGGTAGCAGATGTCCTATTTGAATTTCATGATGGACCTTCTGGAGCTCACTTTTCTCCTAGGACTACTGCTTTTAAGATCATGAGGGTTGGATACTATTGGCCATCTATCTTTAAGGATAGTCATGATTATGTGAGAAAATGCATCAAATGTGCTATGTTTGCAAGGAAAGAAAGACTTGCAGCCTTACCCCTATAGCCAGTCAGAATAGAGCAGCCCTTCATGAAGTGGGGTATAGACTTCATTGGCATGATCAATCCTCCATCTAGTGTAGGACATAAGTGGATAATCACTGCAACTGATTATTTCACTAGATGGACAAAAGCAATTGCATTGAAGGAGGCCAATGAGAGTGTTGTCCTAAGTTTTTATGATGATTTAATTCATAGGTTTGGCATTCCTGATTCCATTATTTTAGATAATGCCTTGGCATTCAGAGATCTTGAAGTCTCAGAGTGGGTAGTCAAGAATGGCATCTATCTAAATACCAGTTCAAATTATTACCCTCAAGGCAATGGCTTAGCAGAATCAACCAATAAGAATTTGATTAGAATAATCAAGAAGACTCTTCAAGACAATCAGAGGGATTGGCATACAAGGCTCAAATCTGCCTTGTGGTTAGACATGATTACCCCAAAGAAAATCATTGGTAATTCTCCTTACATGTTAGTGTATGGAAAAGAGGCTAAATTATCCATTTCAACAAAATTACCAGCTCTAGACTTAGCTACTCAATATGCCCTATTTGATGAAAATGATCCCTTACAGATTAGATACACTCAATTGATGGAATTAGAAGAACTCAGAGGAAAGTCAATGCAAGACATGGAGTCCCATCACATTCAGACAAAGAGGAGCTTTGATAGAAGGGCCAGGGTCAGGAATTTCAAAATTGGAGATGTAGTCCTCAAGTGGGATGAGTTCAGATCCAAGCCTAGCAGGCATACAAAGTTTGATTCATCTTGGGGTGGACCATTTGTTATAACAGAGTGTAGGGGAACCAATGCTTTTCAACTATCAAATATGGACGGAGTTTTCCTGCCTATATCAGTAAATGGTTTCCACTTGAAACCCTATTTTGAGGTTAATCCCTCTCTGTAAATTTTGTAAAAATGCTTTCCTTCTTTCTAGTTAGTTCCTTTTTTTTTCTAAGAAGTGCTCTGAGCACAGTTCTAGTTTTGCCTCTCTAAGAGATTTTTGAGTTTTGTGTTCAGAATGACCCCATGCCCAATGGATTGTCAAGGTCACTAGTTTTCCATGTCAAGCAGGTTGACATCCAGCAGAAATTGCCAAAATGTTGCCCTAAATTTCCTATTTTGCAAATTTGGCTAAAACCTATTCCCTAGTCCCTATTTTGACCCTACCAAGCATCCCTAAAATTTTCATGGGATCACATTTTATTTCTTGGCCTCTGCAATTATTTCAAGCCCCTGGTCTACAGGTTTAAAAATTCATAAACTAGCCGTTATAGGCCAAAACCCTTGAAAACCCTAGAGCCTCATTCTATTTCCTTGTTACTTTATTGGCAACTTAAGTGACTAAAGGGACATGTGCATATTAAGTTTCCTCTTGTTCACCAGTTCTCTTATTCTTTCTGGTGATCACCTTTTCTTCCTGCGAACTGGTGGTTCCTTATTCTCCTGGTCACAAAATTAAATGGCGGTGCCCTAAGTTATTCAGCGACTCCACAATTTGCCCTTAGCCAGGCATTCGGTTGATGAAACCCTTGGTTCATGCATGATTCAGAGAATTAGTGAACTCCCTTTGTTCACATATTTGTTCAACTTAACCACAGTTCATCAAAGTATTTCACGAATGCAATTGCCTTGTTTACTGATTCACCAGGTCAAAGTGGGGTTAGTTTTACAGGCTATGGTGAGTTTTTGCATCGGATGGTTGTCTTACAATTGGAAGGAATATTCCAACGTCAAGAGGAGATGGACTAGCCATAGATTTGGTATCAGGGTTTTGTCTTTAGTCGGTGGTTACTTTTCCTATTCGGCGATTATGCAAATGCAGTGGTTCACGTAATCTCTTAATTCTGGCAGTTAGGCCCTTGACGGCTAGCGACTCAGCAAGTAGTTAAGTTTCCTTTAGTCACACAATCATTGAATCTTTCAGTGGTCTCAGATAACCAAGGGTCCTAGTTAGCAAGATCTACGGCTGGCGTGTGTTCTCATAAGTTTGTGTTAGGGCTCGCGATCTTATGATAGCCACCGATCTTGGTTTGTGTCAGAGCTTCCTTCGGTGGGTCCTTGTATGCTAACATGCTTGGATTGGATTGGTCTGTGTGGTGATGACTATACTTCTAGGGGTCTTAGTCTAAAAGGATCTAACGGTGGGTGTGAAATCATAAGGAATATTTTGGGGGTATAAGATCATGCACCCACCGTTGGATCGGTATCTCAAACAGTGGGTCTGATGTTAGAAAGTTGCAACGTGTATTCGAAATGGCACAGTTTGGTTGGTTGTTTGGTATGCTCTGTGGTGGTTTTCAGTGGGCCTGTGGGGTCAAGGCTTTCTAAAGAAGATAAAGCATGATCAGATCTCATGGCTGTCATTATACCGGAGGCTGAAGATGCTCGATCATTATCGTAGTGGTATAGCGACAGCTGTCCAATGGTGTTTTTTAGGATCGTGGGTCCAGTTTGTCAGGAGCACTGATTTGCTCACTTCTCATTGGCCGGTGACTTCCATGATGGCATTTGACTTGTTAGGAGGGGATTTTAAGTCATTTTTCAGCACATCTGGGCCATTCATCTACCGGGAAATGTTAGACATTGACGGACATGTTTTAAAGTGACCAGCTAGCCATTGGTTTTCAAAATTTAAATGTGTCTAAGAGGTTTTTTGCCAGTATCTGATTTGCAGACCATGGGCAGCGAGGTAGCTTAGGAAATTTATGTCTCGAGGAAATTTGCAGTTAAGGGGAGATGATCAAAGAGGTCTAGGTGGCCCTCTTGGGTCGATTCTTTTCCTAGAAAAGTACCAACTAGTGCATTCATGGCGGGACTTTTGTGCAGGAAAGAAGATAAATCTAGGTTGCTTGTCTGCGTGCTGATGCAGTACAGGAATGGACACTCAATGATGAATATCTGATCGGTTGAGATATTTGCAGGAGATACATT
The DNA here is from genome assembly GCA_027943335.1 of Chamaecyparis obtusa. Taxonomy (NCBI): domain Eukaryota; kingdom Viridiplantae; phylum Streptophyta; class Pinopsida; order Cupressales; family Cupressaceae; genus Chamaecyparis; species Chamaecyparis obtusa. The sequence continues at coordinate 103,472 of BSBK01006315.1, forward strand.
TATGATCAAAGATGACAGACTTAGGGTTTGAATATTTTATGTAAAATCTTGTAACCTTAGTTAGGTTTTGACTCTTGCCTACGTGCAAGAGTGTGTATATATTGTTTGGGAGCCTTTAGTGCTCAAGAGTTGGACAATTTGTAGAAGAAAATTCATCTTTTCTTAAAGGCCATCTATGGTATCATTTCTACCCTCTGGCTCATACAGTTGTATTTCTCCCATTGATGATTCAAATATTGCAGAGGTTTTTGTGACAATCCTTCATGTCCCTATGCTTCCTTGTTTGGATTATCTCTTATTGGATCAAAGTATATGCATGTTTTCAGTAATTATTTTAGGGTTCCTGATCCCTTTTGCTTTTCACAATTTTGTTTTTTACTGTGTTTGATCTGATTTAGATGTTATTGTGGGTATACCTCAGCCCCCTTAACAGTCTTGTCTCAATCCTACTCTGAGTTGTAGAAGTGAATGTCTGTTTGTAGGTCATAAGTTATGTCTTATTCTCAGGCCCTCTTATGAAATACTTATGCAAGGCTATTCAGTAGTTTGTGACCTACTAGACCTGAGCTTTTCATTGATTTTATCCCTACATACTGAGATCCAAACCCTAGTTTTGGTGCATCACCTAGTAGGTAGTTTGCTTTTAGTCATTTCCATTTATAAGTATTCCTCCTATCCCTTTCCCTCAAAAGATTTACTTTCATGTCTAGAAGAAAATTAAGGTGATTATCCAAGAGGAACCAACCTAGAACTTGGAGGTTTCATCTTAGTTAGCAAAGGTCCCACAACCTAGAGATGATTCCCATGTTATACTGAGTTATCAAGACCAAGAGAGCTTGAGACAAAGGTGCAAACTTAGTGTATAACATTAACATTAATTGAGGATGATTGTCTCACAAATGTTATCTACCAAGATCCTACCGCTATGAATAGCATTGGTTGTCCTACAATGTTATTGTCTGTCCAAACCAATTCATATTTGAAACCATAAGAGTGGATAAAAAATTACTCACACAGAAACAAAAATAATTGCCCAACACATTTTAAAAAATGCCCTTCAATGATCGAATTTTTGAGTATTAGCGGCAAGCATAAACTATATGAGAAAATAGTACTACTTTTTAAATATGTTCAAATCCATCCATCCTATTTACAGTTTACTATATAAACCTCTACATTTATACAAAAATGGTGTATGTGATCCTAGGTTTGCTTGCACTACTATCTAGAGACCTTTCTTGTCTCTCCAAGGAACCTAGTATCCTCTAGGTCCTAATTGGCTTAGATGATTAAATAAGACCAATTCTAACTCTTCCCTAGGAGTTCTTAATCCTTGTTCTTAACCTTGAATGACAAACACCCTTTGATAGTATAACTCTCCAACTTCACCTAGAAAGAGCTAAGTGCCCATTCTTCACAAACTCCACTTTTCATTGTAGGGCTACTCTCCATCATGAAAAATTTCATAATCTTGTCAAATTGATTCATTTTGGAAGGATCTTGAATCCTGTTTCTATCAGCTTCAATTAGTTCACCATTTGAGTCCTTAAAAATAGGCCTAATCCTTGTAGCCTTTTGCAGAGGCTTTTGGCCTTTATTTCCAAATTTTTCCAAACAACTTGCAAAACCAATTGGGGATTCAGATACCCTTTTGTCTCTTCTTAAGGATTCTATAACTTTTTGGACCTAGAAGTCTACATACACCTCCTTCCCACAAACAAGGATAAAGAGGCCTAATTGACCTAGTTTTTAGGATAGTCTAAATCCTAATATAAATCTTGCTCAAAACTTGTTGAGGTTGATTGGAATGAACCCAATCTTCATAGGATGACTAAATATGATGAACTCCTTCTTGAAAAAGTATAGGATCCATACTGTACCTTCATTCCCTACAATGTATCTTCAATTTTATGCAAACTAGACCTCTAACCGGGCTATGGCTGCTCGCCTATGGCCTAGAAAATAAAAGAGCTCTCCACACTTTAACACTTCCTAAGCCCTAAAATTATATACACTAGTGATTCTCCTAGTATTTCCATCTATCCCTAGGCATTTCCCATGGATGGATTTCATGGGGGATCCATGAATGCATGGACTGCTCAAAAGAAAACTAGTCTAAGCACCCGAACTAAAACACTAAAAATAAGAAGGTAAAAGACCTCAAAACAACTTACTCCTCAAATGAAAAAGTCAAAAAACTACCTATATAACACTAAATAACCAATATATTTTGTCTTTCAATCCATTGAGTTTGACTGTCAACATGAAATCACCAGATATTCACTGTAAACACTTACAGAGCTCTATTCACTTACTTCCAACCTATTACAATTCAAGAAATAATTTGGGATTTGAGTCTTAGGTAGAATTAGATGCCAACTCCTTCATTGTAGGGGCTATTGGCCAAGAACCATCTCCTAAAATTTAGGGAATCCAAAGATACCCAAATGGCATGCAACTTTTGCAATAATTGCAAATGTTGATGACAACTTCTTTTCAACACTTGGCAACTTTCACATATGCCTCAATCCTATTTATTAGGACTCTTAACCTCCTATTTTTTGAGGATCCAAGGCCATTAAAGACCTTTTTCATCTTTACAACAACTAAATGTGCTTAGAACATATTTAAAACTCCAACCTCATACTAAGCTCCTAGCACTAATAAATTGAATAAATAACTAACAATGGTTATTAGTGTGACCTTAGTCCTAGTGACTAATTCACTTAGCCTACATTTACAAATGACCTTCTAAGGTCTAGAAACAATGAATCTAACTTTATGACTTGGCTAGAGTCAAGTACAAGCTAAAATAGATAAGCAATGGAGGTTAGCCTAGGTGTGCTCCTGCACCATCCTCCCCAAAATAATAAGTTCAATCCACCCTTGGATTGATGATGGTAGGATCAAATCCAATCTTCTTGAACTCTGACTCTTTTATCCAACCATAATCATCATCAATTTTCCCATACTTCTTGATGAGATGTTCCTTGTACTCTTTTGTTCTTGTCTTTTTATAGACTCGTGTGTCCAACACACTGTCAGCTCTTGTGATTGTAACAATAGGTAATTGTAGATCCTCTACATCTTTGATCACTTCATGAAGATTTAGATCCATGTCTTGCTGTGGTTCTCTATAGTGGACTAAGTATACAATATTAAAAATTGGTGACAGTCCACTATGTTCCAATAGTTCAACCTTCAAGGCATTATCACCATACTTAGCCAATATAGGAAAGGGTCCTATCCTCCTCATTTGTAGCTCGTGAGGGACTCCCTTTTGTAGACTAGACTTATTAAGATGCACCATGACTAAGTCACCAACATTAAACTCAACTATCCTTCTACTTTCATCCACCTTTTCTTTGTGTTTCAAGGTGTTCTCTGTCAATGTCTTCCTCAATGTCAAATGTATCTCTTGCATAGGATATGCAAAGTCATCTGCATATCCACTTCCTTTTACTCCATCTTTCAAATCTCTTAGCTCATAGACACCTCTAGGATGTAGTCCATAAATGATCTCAAATGGACTCTTCCCGTTGACCTATTGATAGTATCATTGTAGGCATATTTAGCTTGCCCAATTAACTGATCCCATTTTTGTCCATATTCTTTAGTCAAGCATCTAAGAATATTTCCAAGGCTTCTATTAACAACCTCGGTTTGACCATTAGTTTGGGGATGGGAGACTGATCCAAAAGACAAGTTAGTGCCTAAACTTTTCCAAAGAGTCTTCCAAAAATGACTCATGAATTTAGTGTCTCTTTCTGAAATAATGCCGATAGGTAACCCATGGATTCTCACTATTTCTTTGAAGAAAAGAGAGGCTATTTGACTAGCATTATTAGTGGTCTTGCATGGCACAAAGTGATCCATCTTGTTGAATCTATCCACAACCACATAAACACTATCGATACCTTGTCTTGTCTTGGGTAATCCAACTACAAAATCCATACTCAAGAATTCCCATGGCCTAGTAGGAATAGGTAGTGGCTAATAAAGACCACCATTTGATGAAGTGCCTTTGGCCTTATGACATACAACACAACTTTCCACATACCTCCTAACATCTAGATTCATCCTTGGCCAGTAGTAAAACCTTGAAACAAGGTCTTGAGTCTTGGTGATCCCAAAGTGACCACTCAAAGCACCATTATGCTTTTCTTGAATCAAATTCTCTCTAATAGAGCCTCTAGGAACAAATAATTGATTCCCCTTAAGCAAGAGATCACTTTGCAAAGTATACTCAGCATACCTACTATGAAAATGATTCTTGTATTCAACACATACCTTGTATATGTCAGCAAAATCTTCCTTATCTACATATAGATCCTTGAAATGATCTATTCCCATGCTCTTCAACTGAATCTCTTGGATTGTGAGTTCCCTTCTTGACAATGCATCTACCACTTTATTGAAGACACCCTTCTTGTGCTTGATATTGAAGGTATTTTCTTGTAGGTACTCAACCCACTTTATGTGCTTTTGACTCAAATTTTCTTGTGAATTCAGGAAACTAGGTGCTTGATTAACTGAATACACAATGAATTCCTTTGGAAGAAAATAGTGCCTCCTTTTCTTAGAGCTTGGACAAATGCATACATCTCAAGGTCATATGAAGAGTACTTCTTCTTGGGTTCACTTAAATTTTCTGAATGGAAAGCTACTAGTCTACCTTCTTGGCTTAAAACAACCCTAATTGCTACATTGCTAGCATCACACTCAATGGTGAAAAGCTTCTCAAAGCTTGGCAGCACTAAAACTGGTTGGGTAGCTATTTTCTCCTTCAACAACTCAAAGCTTTTGTTAGAATCTTCATTCCACACAAACTTTGTTTTCATTCCTCCCTTGATAGTATCCAACATGGGAGCAAAAATTGCACTAAAATACCTCATGAATTTACTACAATATTGAGCAAGTCCATGAAAAATTCTTACCTCAGGTATTTTCCTTGGAGTAGGCCAATTCATGATAGCTTCCACTTTACTTTTGTCCATTTTTAGATTTCCATGTGATAAGACAAACCCAAGGTACACTAGCTCTGCTTTCATGAAATCACATTTCTCCAAGTTGATCATCAACTTCTCCTCATGTATCTTCTTGAAAATAATGTCAAGATGCTCTAGGTGCTCACTCCTTGTCTTGCTAAAAATCAATCTATCATCCAGATATACAACTACAAACTTGCTTATGTAGTCTTTGAGAACTTCATTCATGAGCCTCATGAATGTCAAGGGGGCATTAGACAATCCAAATGGCATGACAAGCCATTCATATAGCCCTTCATTGGTCTTGAAGGTTGTCTTCCACTCATCTCCTTCATGTATTCTTATTTGGTGATAGCCACTCTTGAAGTCTATCTTACTATAGTACTTAGCTTCACCTAAATAGTCCATTAAGTCTTCAATCCTAGGGATAGGAAACCTATACCTTATAGTTATCCTATTGATTGCCCTTGAATCAAAGCAAAGCTTCCAATTTCCTCCTTTCTTAGGTCCAAGTAAAGTTGGTACAACACATGGACTAATACTCTTTCTAATTAGGCCTTGGTCTAGGAGATCTTGTATTTGTCTTGCTATTTCTTCATTTTGTTGAGGGGTCATCTTATAGGCTTCTTTGTTAGGTACGGTAGCTCCTAGAATAAGGTCTATCCTATGAATTATGGCTCTCTTAGGGGGTAAGGTTGATGTTTGTCCATCACTTACAATGCCTTGGTAAGTCTGCAACATACCTTGAATCTCCTTTGGTAATTCTATCCTCTTAGCCATCTTGTCTTCATCTAGCTCCTTTGGTCTTAACACCAATGCAAAGCCTACACCTTCACTCTCTTCCATGGTTTTTAAGAACTCCTTTTAACTCACCATAAGTAAATTTGGACCTGCTATCCTTACTTTAGCATCCTCCAATAATGACTACATTTTGAAGGTCACATTGTCCTTCTTGAAAGAATAAGAATTCTTTCCTCCATCATGTATGGCTTGGTGGTTAAATTGTCATGGTCTACCTAGGATAAAATGGCATGCACAATAGGAAACACATCACATAACACTTTGTCTTTGTACCTACCAATGGAGAACTCTTCCCATGCTTACTCATTCACTAACACATGTTGGCCTTTATTGGGCCAAGTGACCTTGTAAGAATTGGAGTGGGGTATCCTTGTCAACTTCAACTTTCTATCTGCTTCCTCCAACAAAATATTGTCAATAGAGCCTGAATCTATAATGACCCTACATACTTTCCCCATCATCTTACACTTAATCCTAAACAAAGACCTCATTTGGCTTGGCTCTTCCTTCACCGGCTCCTTAATCAAAGTTCTCCTCATTATAAGATTTTCTCCCTCTTCTGAATTCAAGGTACTTCAGCATGCTTCTCTACTACATTAGACTCTTGTTGAACAAGGTGAGTCCTTTTGTAACCTCCTTGTACTGAACCACCTTTCTCTGGGCATCTATAGGCAGGGTGCCCCATTTGATTGCAATGGTAGCACTTCATATTGGCAAAGTAATTACCTTTTCCTCCTTTTCCACCACTCCTTCCTCTAGAGCTAGAGCCTCTTCCTCTACCACCTCTACTTGAGCTTCCTTCTTGTTGCTCACTAAATTTTATCTCACCTTGAGCCCTTGAATCTGAACTTCTCCCACCATAACCACCTCTTTTCCCTCTACTATCCTTACTCTTAGCTTTACCTTTAGAGGTTTCTTGTTTCCTTTTTCTTTTCTCTTCTATCTTTAAGGCCATTTGATAGCATTGGCAAATGGTTTTTAAGTTTATTAGGCTCATCTCTTCTTGAATAGACCACTTGAAGCCATTCAAATACCTTGCTAGTCTTATACTCTCATCTTCCACCACTTGTGACCTTAGGCATAATTTTTGAAACTCCTTAGTTTATGTTTGGACATCTAAATATTTTCGTCTAAGATTGTGTCTCCTCCTATGTAGCTAAACTTCATAATCATCAGGTAGATAAGTCTTCTTTATCTTAGTCAACATGCCCTTCCATGAGACTATGGGACTCTTTCCCTCTTTCTCTCTTTCAGCTTGAACATACTTCCACTAGGTAAGGGCTGAACCTCTTAGCCTAGACTTGGCCACCATTACTTTCTTTGCCTTAGTGACACCATCACATTCAAATCAATTCTCTATGCTCTCAATCCAATCCATGACTGAATCTAGATCCATTTGTCCACTAAATAGTGACACACCTTCTAGAGCTTTGTCAGTTAAGGCCTTGAGTGCTTTCAAGAATGGTTCTTTAGTAAGAATAGGGTTAGGGGTTGGGGCTTCCTCCTTCAACTCTAATTCCTTCTCCTTTGCTTCTTGTTCTTCTTTTTGGTCAATTTTATCTTTGACCCTATCATCTTTGTCTCGGACTTCACCCAAGAGTTGCTCCATTTGACCTAGTCTTTGGCTTATCAATTTGTTATCCTCCTCTTGTTCCTCAACCTTCTTGGCTAATCCATCATTAGTCACCATGGTTCTACCTGGTGTATTCTCTCCTACTAATTTAGGAGGCTGCAACATCAACCACAAGCCTGATCAATTCAAGCTCTGATACCAATATGGTGTATATGATCCTAGGTTTGCTTGCACTACTATCTAGAGACCTTTCTTGTCTCTCAAAGGAACCTAGTCTCCTCTAGGTCATAATTGGCTTAGATGATTAACTAAGACCAACTCTAACTCTTCCCTAAGATTTCTTAATCCTTGTGCTTAACCTTGAATGAAAAACACCCTTTGATAGTATAACTCTCCAACTTCACCTAGAAAGATCTAAGTGCCCATTCTTCACAAACTCCACTTTTCATTGCAGGGGTACTCTCCATCATGAAAAATTTCACAATCTTGTCAAATTGATCAATTTTGGAAGGATCTTGAATCATGTTTCTATCAGCTTCAATTAGTTCACCATTTGAGTCCTTAAAAATAGGCCTAATCCTTGTAGCCTTTTGTAGAGGCTTTTGGCCTTTCTTTCCAAAAATTTCCAAACAACTTGCAAAACCAATTGGGGATTCAGATAACCTTTTGGATCTTCTTAAGGATTCCTCAAATTTTTGGATCTGGAAGTCTTTGTACACCTCCTTCCTATAAACAAGCACAAACAGGCCTAATTGACCTAGTTTTTAGGAGAGTCTAAATCCTAATAGAAATCTTTCTCAAAACTTGATGAGGTTCATTAGCACAAACCCAATCTTCATGGGATGAATAAATATGATTAAATCCTTCTTGAAAAATTATGGGAGTCATATTGTACCTTCATTCCCTACAATGTATCTTTAATTTTATGTAAACTAGACCTCTAACTAGACTATGGCTACTCGCCTAGGGCCTAGCAAATAAAATAGCTCTCCACACTTTGAAACTTCCTAAATCCTAAAATTATATACACTAGTGACTCCCCTAGCATTTCCATCTATCCCTAGGCATTTCCCATGGCTAGATTTCATGGGGGAGCCATGAATGCATGGACTGGTCAAAATAAAACCAGTCTAAGCACCCCAACTAAAACACTAAAAATCAAAAGGTAAAAGACCTCAAAACAACTTACTCCTCAAATGAAAAATTCCAAAAACTACCTATAGAACACTAAATAACCAATATATTTGGTCTTTCAATCCATTAAGCTTGACTATCAACACAAAATCACCAGATATTAACTGTAAACACTTACAGAGCTCTATTCACTTACTTCCAACCTATTACAATTCAAAAAAATAACTTTGGATTAGAGTCTTAGGTAGCATTAGATGCCTAATCCTTCATTGTAGGGCCTATTGGCTGAGCACCATCTCCTCAAATTTAGGGAATCCAAAGATACCCGAATGGCATGCAACTTTTGCAATAATTGCAAATGTTGATGACAACTTCTTTTCAACACTTGGCAACTTTCAGATATGCCTCAACCATATTTTTTAGGACTCTTAACCTCCTATGTTTCAAGGATCCAAGGCCATTAAAAACCTTTGGCATCTTTACAACAACTAAATGCTCTTAGAACACATTTAAGACTCCAACCTCATACTATGCTCCTAGCACTAAGAAATTGAATAAACAACTACCAATGGTTATTAGTGTGACCTTAGTCCTAGTGACTAATTCACTTAACCTAAATTTGCAAATGACCTTCAAAGGTCTAGAAACAACTAATCTAACTTCTTTATTTGGCTAGAGTCAAGTACAAGCCAAAATAGCTAAGAAATGGAGGTTAGCCTAGGTGTGCTCTTGCACCAAAAATTGTTCCCAAATGCTACAGTTGAGATGGCACTAAATGAAATAACTCAGAATATTGGTAAACTATAGTGCAATAGGCTAAAAATTGCATGGTTTCACTACTGATGTGGCTTCCTAATCTTCAAAATGTTACACCATATGTTGCTTTCTTATCCCCACAATCTCCTATAGAAAAAGTTATGATGGTCACAAGATTGGCTTGCAAAGTCAACCATAGAAGAAAATTAAGCATGCATGTATATTGAAATTTGAAATGGAAAGATAGGAATGCACATACACACCTTGGTACTTGTGAATGAGCATGATGAACCTTATGTTTATTCATTTGTAGAAATAACATGGTTGACGTAACAATAGGGAATATTGCAATGCCACTTAGTCTTTTGGAACTTTGGCCTTCAAATTATTTTTTCATCTATCTCATTATGTTTCCATCAACAACTTCAATGAAAAGTCTTCTTGATGTTGTCTTTAGCTAGAGAACTCTCATTGGAACTTGTGCTTCAAAGTATAATGAATGCAAGGCCTCAAAATCTCATAATTCTAAAGTTTCTTTATTAGATGCCTAGATGAAATGACCTCTTTCATAGGAATTTGGCTTCAAGATCACATGTTTGTGAAATTTTACCTTCTCGATCCTTCCAAGATCTACAAAAAAAAATAGTGCTTACCTATAATAAAACATGAGATCATGAAATAAGAGAGGTGATAGGTCTCTCTAATTCCTAGAAATACACAAAAATTCATAAATCAGGCATATAAAACAAGGGTTGCGTGCAACTAGAGTCCCTATCTTAGGTAGGGGCATAGGAGAATCTTTTGATCTGGCATAGGAAAATATGTTGATCTAGTCTATGCTTCAGCTTATTTAAGAGAAAAAGGAAAGAATAATGATATTGAGTAACCACATAGTCAATGGATTTACATAGTGAAAGATGTGTCTGAGAAGATAGTGCTAATAAGGCTAAAGAGAATAAGCACATAACAATGGTAGGAAAAGAAAATGGATTTACAAAGTGAAATATGTGTCTGAGAAGACAATTCTAATAAGGCTAAAGTTTTAGGATTTCCACAGTCCAAATTATTTATTTTTGGTTTTTTAATGCAAGGAGTGGCTAATAGTTATGTGGATAAATTGTGGCATAAGAATAAAGTAGAATTATGATAATGACTAACTTAGAGATTTTGAAAAAATGTTTACTAGTTTTTAATTTACTTGCCTTTAGAATTTTTTATAGCTAAGATAGGAAGCTACCTATCTTCTGACTGGTCTCACATGCTTTTTCATACAAGATATGGGACCAAGGTCACAATTAAATTAGAACCATTGGAAGCACACCATATAGAGCCATATGTATCCAATGCCATCAATGTAAATTGCCCTATATTTGATAACAGCAACTTCCAAACCATTAGTGAAGCAAGCACAAAGATAGAAAGTATCCCTGATATTCTTCTAGATGAAAGAGCTTCAGAGGCCCAAGAAAATCTTGTTTGGGATTTTGGTTTGGGAAGTTATCTGATACAAGAGAGTGGAGCCATAGAGCCAAGCCTTCTCAAAGAGGACAATGATTCAAAGGATCAGAATAATTAGGTTTGGGAACTATTTTTTGATGGAGCTTGAAGTAGACATGGTTCTAGTGGTGGTGCTATGCTAGTATCCCCAAAAGGAGAAAAGTATTATACTACATTTAGATTTGGTTTCTCCTGCACTAGCAATACTACAAAGTATGAAAGTCTAGTCAATGGACTAGAGTGGGCTAGAAAAAGAGGGCTTAAGGCCTTAAAAGTTTATGGTGATAGTGAATTAGTTGTCAGTGAAGTAAGAGGGATAAGTGCAACAAAACATGAAACTTTGAAAGCATACAAACATAGAGTTTGGGATGCAATTGAAGATTTCCATGCTTTCAATATTGTTGCTATCCCTAGGAAGCTAAATCAAAATGCAGATAGGTTAGTTGCTATTGGATCTCAGTATGATATTCCAAATACTGTTTCAAAAGAAATGAATCAACAAAATATCAAAGTGATTGTCAGAACCTCTATCCGTGATAATAATGTTAATTGGTAGGTGTTTGACAACGATGAACAAATTCTACAATTCTTGTTTGAAGAAGATGTTTTATTCTAAACACAATCAAGATAGGCTATCACAAAACTATGGCAATGAAGTGATACAACTCAAGTCCAATAAGATGCCTAGAGGTCTTGTTACATTAGAGATTGTCTTCAACAAGGATGATGAAGTCAAGAAAAATAAAGCTGGCCTAGTAGTCCAACAAGAACATTGTGTTGAACTAGAGTTGGAACTAGGTAAGAGCTTACAATTTGGAAAAGTGAACACTGAATTGGAAAAGCATGCTTATACCCAGTTATTCAAGGAATTCAGTGATGTTTTTGCATGGCAATATGAAGACCTCAAGGGTTTTGATCATGCCCTTGCTCAACACACCATTGAATTAGAACTGAATGCCAAACCAGTGAGGCAAAAGAAAAGGCCTGCAAATCAAAAACTTGAGCCACTTATGCACAAGGAAGTACTCAAACTAATAGAAAGTGGTATCATCTACCCCATCAAGCATACTAGTAGGGTTTCCAACCTTGTTCCTATCAAGAAGAAGAATGGGGAGCTGAGGTTATGCCTTGACTTCAGGGATCTTAACAGGGCCTCTCTAAAAGACCACCATCCACTACCCTCCATGGAACAAATCTTACAATATGTCTATAGATCCGAGAGATTTTCATTATTTGATGGCTATTGAAGATACAATTAGATCCTGGTTAATGAAGAGGATCAATACAAGACTACATTTGCAACCAAGTGCGGAACCATGGCTTATCAAAAGATACCCTTTCATTTGTAAAATGCAGGTGCCACATTTCAAAAGGCAATGGATATGGCCTTTAAGAGCCTAATGTACAAGTTTGTACTGGTCTACTTGGATGACATAACTGTCTATTCTAAGCATGTAGTAGATCACATCAAACATTTGAGGCAGATTTTTGAAAGGTGTAGAGAGTTTGGGATATCTCTTAATCCCAAGAAATGTGTGTTTGCAGTTCATGAAGGAAAACTATTAGGATATGTAGTATCCAAAGAAGGAATTATAGTGGATCCTAAGAAAATTGCAGCTATCCTAGAGCTTCCCCTACCACATCACAAGAAAGGTCTGCAATCTTTCATAGGAAAGATTAATTTTGTTAGGAGGTTCTTGCCTAACATTGTAGGTTTACTCAAACGTTTGACAGCCATGCTAAAGAAGAGTTCAACTTTCAGCTAGACTAAAGAAGTGAAAGCCAATTTCCAAGCTATCAAAGAGGCCTTAACAGAAGCCCCTGCTCTCCTAAAACCAAATTTGAGTAAGGATTTTATCCTTTATGCTTATGGAGGTCATGATGCTATATCTGCAATGCTGACTCAAGAAAATTTAGATGGATTGGAGCAGCCTATTGCTTTCTTTAGCAAAGGTTTAGAAGAGTATGAGTAGAGATACTCTTTTTAAGAGAAACATGTACTTACTATGGTGAGGAGCCTTCAAAAGTTTAGATATTTGTTGACCCATAGCAAGGTACACTTAAAAGTTACTCATCCAAGTTTCAAAGAGTTTTTTCTTTCCAAAGACCTAAATGAGAAAAGAGCTGGTTGGAGCACCAAGGTGATGGAATATGACATTGATATTTAGACCACCAAGCTAGTTAAAGGAAGAGGTCTTTGTGAGCATTTGGAAGAGGATGAAGGTTCAAAGAAATCATAATTAATAGATGCATCTCTAGTGGTGCATTCTATAGAAGAACAAGCCAAGGCAACAAGCTGGTTGCCTAATATGATTAATTATTTGAAGACAAGACAATGTCCTGTAGGTTTGGATTCAGCAAAAAGGAGGTATTATAGGTTACAATCTATTCCTTTCATCCTGATAGATGAAGTTCTTTTCAGAAAGGATCACAATGGTGTCCTTTTAAGATGCATAGATTTAGAAAAGATAGCTGATGTCCTATTTGAATTTCATGATGGACCTTCTGGAGGTCACTTTTCTCCTAGGACTACTGCTTTTAAAATCATGAAGGCTGGATAGTATTGGCCATCTATCTTCAAGGATAGTCATGAGTATGTGAGGAAATGCATGAAGTGTGCCATGTTTGTAGGAAAAGAAAGGCTTGCAGCCTTGCCCTTACAACCAATCAGAACTGAGCAACCCTTCATGAAGTGGGGTATAGACTTCATTGGTATGATCAACCCTCCATCTAGCGCAGGCCATAAATGGATAATCACTGCAACAAATTACTTCACTAGATGGACAAAAGCAATTGCATTAAAAGAGGCCAATGAGAGTGCTATCCTAAGTTTTTATGATGATATAGTTCATAGGTTTCACACTCTTGATTCTGTCATATCAGATAATGCATTAGCGTTCATAGAACTTAAAGTCTCAGAGTGGGCAATCAAGAATGACATCTATCTGAACACCAGTTCCAATTACTACCCCCAAGGCAATGGTTTGGCTGAATCAATAAATAAGAACTTGATTAGGATAATCAAGAAGACTCTGCAAGACAATCAGATGGATTGGCATACCAAACTCAGGTCTACCTTGTGGTTAGACAGAATTACCCCAAAGAAAATCATTGGTAATTCTTCTTATGTGCTAGTGTATGGTGAGGAGGGCAAGTTGTCCATCTCAACTGAATTGCTAGCCCTGGACCTAGCCACTCAATATGTCCTATTTGAAGAAGGGGATCCCTTATAGATCAGATATGCTCAGCTTATGGAGTTAGAAGAACTCAGAAATAAATCAATGCAGGATATGGAATTCCATCAGATCCAAACAAAGAAGGGTTTTGATAAAAGAGCCAGGATCAAAAATTTCAAAGTTGGGGATGTAGTCCTCAAGTGGGATGAATTCAAATCCAAGCCTGGCAGACATACAAAGTTTGATTCATTTTGGGGTGGACCATTTGTTATAACAGAGTGTAAGGGGTCTAATGCTTTTCAACTATCAACCCTTGAAGGAGTTCCCTTGCCAATATCAGTGAATGGTTTCCACTTAAAGCCCTGCTTTGAGGTTAACCCCTCTCTGTAAATTCTTGTAAATCTATTTCTTGTTTTCTTCCCCTATTTTCCTAGGTTAGTTTCCTACTTTTCAAGAAGTGCCTATGCACAAGTTTGTCTCCCTCTGTTCATTTTTTTCTCTTAGTTGAAATTTTGAGTTTTGATGACTCCATTGCCCAATGAATTATGTCAAGGCAACTGATCTATGTCTAGCAGGCTGACATCCAGCAGAAATCACCAAAATGTTACCCTAATTTTTCATATGCATGCAAATTTGGAAAATATCTATCCCCAGGTCCTTGTTTTAACCCTACCAAGCACCCTGCAAAATTTCCTGGCTTCATTGCAAACCCTCTGGCCTCTGCAATCCTTTATACTCTCTGGTCTTCTGGTTAAAAATTCAGAAAAGTAGTCATTGTAGGCTTAAAACCCTGAAAACCCTAAGCCTTCTTTCTATTTTGATGTTACTTTTTAGCAACTTAAAGGTCCCATTTCCCATGTGCATATTTTCTTCCTTCAGTTGCCAGTTCTTCTAGTCTTCTGGCAGTTATCTCTTCCTTTCGGTGATTCAGTGACTGCATCACCCATCTTAGTCACGTATTATTTGGTGGTTACCTTTTCCCAACAATTGACTTAGTGGAACAATTAACTTCTCTTTAGTCATGTAGTCACTAAGTGTTTGGTAGTCTCAACTTGTCGAGGTCCCAGTTCTACAGGATCTGACAATTATCATGATTTCGTGAGGAATCTTTTTGACACATGCGATCTCGTGATAGCCATCAATCTTCCCCCTTTTCTCAATGCTTCATGCTTTTGTGGGTCTAATGCCACATCATCCTATGTGGAGGCTTCTGATTGGTTGAGAGTAGTGATGTGGAGAATGTATCAGTGGGGTCTATTTTAACTAAGATCTATGACTGTCTCATGATCTAAAGGAATCTGTCAGTGCCATGCGATCTTGAGATAGCTATCTGATTAGATGTCGAGGTTTCTCAGTGGGTCCACTACCAGGTGTGTGTAGGTGGCATATCTTCATTGGTCCACATGCTATGAGGCATTTTTTGTCGGTAGGACTAGGCCCTTTTGACAGTCAGAGGCTCTGACATCTGCAGAGGATCGACGGTTGGCGTATGTTCACGAGGCTTTGTTTCAGAGCATGAGATCATGCGACGGACGTTGATCTTGCTTTATCTTTGGGCTCTATCAGGCGGGTCCTCAGTTTATGATGTGCTCATTTATTATTGGTTGGCTAGACAATAGCTAGGATGTGCCAGTGGGACCGTGACAGAGGGTCTACAGATGCGTCAGAAGGGCAAGGATGTACGGTGGTCGTATGATCTCATAGAATCTTCTGACCCTATGAGATCATGCGACAACCATCCGATGAGGACCTCTGGGTCATGGGATGATGTGTCAAGCATTTGATTGGTTGTTGCATGCTGATGAGGACTTCTAGGTGGACTGACTTGTCAGTGGGGTCACAGCTTAAATGAAATCTACGGTGGGCATATGATCTAAAAGAATATTTGAAGGGTATGAGATCTTGTGCCCGCTATTGGATTAGGATCTTGTCTAAGTGGGTCCAATGTTAGGGAAGAGCTAAGGTGTATGCTTATAGAGAAGTCAAGGGAAAATAAAGGAATGCCAAGTGGCATAAATGGGCCCAGTGTTAGTAAAGCTTTCTGTGAATCGGTGACTAAGGGTTTCTTGTGTTCACTTAATGTAACTTGGGGTTATTAAAAGATCTAGCTATTCAGTGACTATAGTGTTCGCTGAATCTCTTGACCCAACTGGAGTTAAGAAATGTATTTCACAACTTAGAATTATTCAGTCACACAGTTGCCGAATAACTTAAGAAGACAAAAAATCAAAGTGGGTCCAAACTGCTAGGTGTGCCGATGTGCTAACTTTTCATTGGTCCTCGTATTGCTGATATGGACTTAGACTTTTTAAGGGGTTTGGTGACTATTTCAAAGTTAATCTGAGCCATTCATTTTCCTCAAACAAAAGGAAATCGATGAACACATTTTAAAATGACTAGCTAGCCATTAGTTTTCAAATTCAAATGTGTCTAAGAGGATTTTTCCCAGTATTTGATTTGCAGGCTGCAAGCAATGAGGTAGCTCAAAAAATTTATGGTTCCAGGACATTTTGTAGTTAAAGGAAAATGATGGGAATATCTAGGCATCCATCATGGGTCATTTCTTGTCTAAGAAAGGTACCAATTATGCATTCATGGCAAGACTTTTGTAGAAAGGTAGATAAGTCCAGATTGCTTGTCCGCCGGTTGATGTAGTATAGGGATGGACATGCAAACTTGAGGTTTGATTGACCATAATTTTGCAAAAATAACATTTATGATCAGACTTGATCAAGCTAGGGTTTGATTATTGTATTGTAAAACTATGTAACCCTAGTTAAGTCTTTTTGACTCCTACCTATGTGTAGTTGAGTATGTGTATATTATATTTTTGGAGCCTTAGTGCTCAGAGTTCACATTTTGTAAAGAGAAAAAATATCTTTTCTCAGAAGGCTATCTGAGATTTTTTTTTTTTTGTCCTTTGGTTTTCTACATTCTATAACCTCCCATTGATAATTCAGATATTGAAGGTGGTTTTGTGACATTCTTCATGTCCCTATGCCTTCTTTTGTGGGTTATTTCTTAATGAATTCAGTATTTACATGCTTCTCAGTGATATCTTAGGATTCTTGATCCCTCCTTCTTTCTGCAATTTTGTGTATCATTGTGGATGATTCGATGTGAGTACTTTTGTGGGTATATTTCAACCCCTTAACAATCTTGTCTCATTCCTATACCTAGTTGTAGGGGTGAATGTTTGTTTGCAGGTCATAGATTGTTGTCTAAATCCAAAGGGTATTATTGTTTGTGAAAGAATAGCTCTTTTCACCTACCGACCCTTCTATGAAGTACTTATGCAAACCTATTCAGTGAGTTTTGGTCTCCTAAACCTAAGTCTATCCATAGATTTCATCTTTTATACTGTAATTCATACCATATTTTTGGTGTATCACCTAGTAGGATAGTTTTCTTTCAGTCATTTCCCTTACAAGCATTCCTTCTATCCCTTTCCCTCAAAATATTTACTTTTCTATCAAGAAGCAAATTAAGGTGATTATCCAAGAGGAACCAGCCTAGAATCTAGAGGTCTCATCTCAGTTAGCATAGGTCCCACACCTGGAGATGATTCCCATGTTATACTAGGTTCTCAAGACTACGAGAGCTTGAGACAAGGGTGTAAACTTAGTGTATAACAATTCTCGCACGCCTAGTGGGACATAGTAAAAGAAGTTTATTGTTGAAGATTATGTTATCTTTGGTATGCAGGTTACATAATACAGGCTTTTAGAAGTTGTTCTATTAGGTATATCTGGCAACTCCATTGATTTCAAAGATCCAGGCTAACCTTGTTTAAGGTTTATGAGAAAGATTGAGACTAGAAGCTCAAAGCCCACCAAATTTTCAAAGTTGCCCTCAAGAGGAAGTCACAAAGGTAGGTCAACTCAAAGAATGTCCCCTACAAGGAGAGTTCAATCAACACCTCCTAATACCTCAAAAGGGAAACCTTTTACCTTTCATTCTAGAAGAAGAGGTAGATCTCTAACCAGAGATCTAGAAGAGGATTCAAATCTAACACCAAATACAGCTCATATAGTTGTCAATCTTCAGATTCCAACTCCTATAATGGCTAGACCATTTGCCTTTGCACCTTTCAATCAAGGGAGTCCATTAGATTTTTCCCAACATCATGATGTGCCCTTGGTGGCACTTAAGAGCATACTTGATTTCACAGGTGAAGGGTAGATGACTGCTTTTGAACACATAAGAGATGTGACCACCATCTGCGGCATACATAATATTACTCAAGAAGATGTGGCCACAAAATTACTAGTAGCCTCTCTAAAAGGTAAGGCTCTTGAATGGTTTAGAACTCTAACTGTTGGTTCTATTAATTCATGGGATGAGTTGGGAGATGCATTAAGTAAACATTTTGAGGATAAATCAGATAACTTGTCTCTAGTTGAGCAGTTAACAACTATTAAGAGAGACCCTCAAGAGTAAATGACAGATTACAATAGTAGATTCCTCAAAACATGGAATAGAATTCTAGTATCAGTAAGGCCATCAGCTAACCATGCTTTCCTATACTATTTTCAAAGTTTGAATAGTCAAATTTCTATCATGATCTAGTCTATGGGTGGTACTTCTTTACCCCAAGCCTTTGACATAGCTATCAGGGCCAAAAATTGTTTAATCCAAGTAGGCATGATACAAAGAAGGCCTCCTATGCCTATTTTTCCTAGCCTTCAACCCATTCCACCTGCACAAGTACCCCCATTTACCCCTATTCCTACCATACTAGCACCTTAAGCCAGTACTAGTGGTCAACAGCTGAGAACAAGTTTCTCTCAAGAACTACAAGAGATAAAGAACAATCAAGAAAGTAGTAAGAAAGAAATGACCAATTTATTGCAGACCTTGACTAAAGAGGTCACAAATTTGAAGAAGCAAGGTCAAGGAATCAGACCACCCTTTTAGCCACAAGGCCAAGGTCCTAATCAACAATATCAAAATCAAGGACAGCCTTATCAACAAAATAGGCCACCATACCAAGGAGGCTATCAAGGACAAAGACAAAGTTTTAATCAAAGACCATTCCAACCATATAACCCTGCACCTCTAAATTCTACAAATCTAGTAAGGGATATGGTTCCTAATCAAAATAATATGGCCATGGATAATGAATGGTGTTTTACTTGTAATTAGCCTCATAATCAGGCTACATGTTCAAATGGATGGATGAACCAAGCTCTAATGGTTCAAAATTCCTCCCAAGCTCAATTAGAGGCTCCATCCAGTGGATCAGTCCCTCAATAAGAACCACAAGAAAATGAGACTGGTCTCTTTAATTGGGAGCAGCCTGACTTCAATGGAGTCAATGTTGAAGTTGATTTCATTGCTTATACAAGAGCAAAGAGAAGAGCTCAAGACATGGAGAGAGCAGATACCAATGCCAAAGCCACTACATCTACAGAGCCACCACATCAAGCTAATTCCATCACACCTAAGGAGGTTCCTGTCATCACAAGCAAAGAAGGCCAACATTCTAGAGAAGTGGAGCCCATCATAGTGAAAGCACAACAAAGAGTACACACTGTGACACCTTTCAATATCGTAGACAACATGAAGAAGGTGAATGTCACCATGTCCATGTGGGAATCTCTGGCTCTTGCAGGATAGCCTGAAATTTTGAAGAAGGCCATGACAGAGGTAGCAACTCATCAACCTACAAAAGAAGCTGCAAAGCCAGTGTTGGTTAACACTGATCAAGAAAGAGAAGCTCCAAGTAGCAACTCCAAAGCCAATGCCACACAAGGTAGGAACTCAAAGCCACCGCACTTTTATGTATCTTTAATCATTGGAAAATCTTTAGTACATAATTGTAAGGTAGACAATGGAGCTACTAGCACTGTAATGCCCAAGAAAGTAGCCGACCAATTAGGACTGAAATATGAGCCCTTCCAAAAGAAGGTTACCTAACTTGATGGATCCTCAATCAATACTATAGGTGTGGCCAAGGATACTAGTCTAATCCTACATGCTAGTCCTAATTTTTCAATCCTCCTTGATATATATATCATAGATCTCCCTGCATTATTTTCTATATGTCTTTAAAGGGAGTTTACAATTAAGATAGGAGGCTACCTATCTTTTGACTAGCCTCACATGATTTTTTATACAAGATATGAGACCAAGGTCACCATTAAATTAGAACCATTGGAAGCACACCATATAGAGCCATATGTATTCAATGCCATCAATGTAAATTGCCCTATATTTGATGACAGTGACTTCCAAACCATTAGAGAAGCAAGCACAAAGATAGAAAGTATCCCCGATATTCTTCTAGATGAAAGAGCTTCAGAGGCCCAAGAAAATCTTGTTTGGGATTTTGGTTTGGGAAGTTATTTGATACAAGAGAGTGGAGTGATAGAGCCAAGCCTTCTCAAAGAGGACACTGATTTAGAGGACCAAAATAATCAGGTTTGGGAACTATTTTTTGATGGAGCTAGAAGTAGACATGGTTTTGGTGGTGGTGCTATGCTAGTATCCACAAAAGGAGAAAGGTATTATACTGCCTTTAGATTTAGTTTCTCCTACACTAGCAATACTGCGAAGTATGAAAGTCTAGTCAATGGACTAGAGTGGGCTAGAAAAAGAGGGCTTAAGGCCTTAAAAGTATATGGTGACAGTGAATTAGTTTTCAGCCAAGTAAGAGGGATGCAATAAAAAATGACACTTTGAAAGCATACAAATATAGAGTTTGCGATGCAATTGAAGATTTCCATGCTTTCAATATTGTTGCTATCATTAGGAAGCTAAATCAAAATGCAGATAGGTTATCTACTGTTGGATCTCAGTATGATATTCCAAATAGCGTTTCAAAAGAAATGGATCAACAACATATCAAAGTGATTTTTAGACCCTCTATTCCTGATAATAATGTCAATTGGCAGGTGTTTGACAATGATGAACAAATTCTACAATTCTTGTTTGAAGAAGATGTTTTTTCAAAACACAATCAAGATAGGCTATCACAAAACTATGGCAATGAAGTGATACAACTCAAGTCCAATAAGATGCCTAGAGGTCTTGTTACATTAGAGACTATCTTCAACAAGGATGATGAAGTCAAGAAAAATAAAGTTGGCCTTGTAGTCCAACAAGAACATTGTGTTGAACTAGAGTTGGAACTAGGTAAGAGCTTACAATTTGGAAAAGTGAACACTGAATTAGAAAAACAAGCTTATACCCAGTTATTCAAGGAATTCAATGATGTTTTTGCATGGCAATATGAAGACCTCAAGGGTTTTGATCCTGCCCTTGCTCAACACACTATTGAATTAGAAGTGAATGCCAAAATAGTGAGGCAAAAGAAAAGGCCTCTTAATCCCAAACTTGAGCCACTTATGCACAAGGAAGTACTCAAACTAATAGAAAGTGGTATCATCTACCCCATCAAGGATACTAGCTGGGTTTCCAACCTTGCTCCTATTAGGAAGAAGAATGGGGAGTTGAGGTTATGCGTTGACTTTAGGGATCTTAACAGGGACTCTCTAAAGGACCAGCATCCACTACCCTCCATGGAACAAATCTTACAATGTGTCTCTGGATCTGAGAGATTTTCATTATTGGATGGCTATTCAGGATACAATTAGATCCTGGCTAATGAAGAGGATCAATACAAGACTGCATTTACAACCAAGTGGGGAACCATGGCTTATCAAAAGATGCCCTTTAGTTTGTCAAATGCAGGTGCTACATTTCAAAAGGCAATGGATATGGCCTTTAAGAGCCTAATGTACAAGTTTTTACTAGTCTACTTGGATGACATAACTATCTATTCTAAGCATGCAGTAGATCACAGCAAACATTTGAGGTAGATTTTTGAAAGGTGTAGACAGTTTGGGATATCTCTTAATCTCAAGAAATGTGTGTTTGCAGTTCACGAAGGAAAACTATTGGGATATGTAGTATCCAAAGAAGGAATTACAGTGGATCCTGAGAGAATTGCAGCTATCCTAGAGCTACCCCTACCACATAACAAGAAAGGTCTCCAATCTTTCATAGGAAAGATTAATTTTGTTAGGAGGTTCTTGCCTAACATTGCAGGTTTACTCAAGCCTTTGACAGCCATGCTAAAGAAGAGTTCAACTTTTAGTTGGACTAAAGATGGGAAAGCCAATTTCTAGGCTATCAAAGAGGCCTTAACAAAAGCCCCTGCTCTCCTAAACCCAAATTTTAGTAATGATTTTATCCTTTATGCTTATGGAGGTCATGATGCTATATCTACAATGTTGACTCAGGAAAATTCAAATGGATTGGAGTAGCCTATTGCTTTCTTTAGAAAAGTTTTAGAAGAGTATGAGTAGAGATACTCTTTTGTAGAGAAACATGTACTTGCTATGGTGAAGAGCCTTAAAAAGTTTAGATATTTGTTGACCCATAGAAATGTACACTTAAAAGTTACTCGTCCAAGTGTCAAAGAGTTTTTTTCTTTCCAAAGACCTAAATGAGAAAAGACTTGGTTGGATCACCAAGGTGATGGAATATAACATTGATATTCAGACCACCAAGCTGGTTAGAGGAAGAGGTCTTTGTGAGCATTTGGCAGAGGATCAAGGTTCAACAAAATCAGAAATAATAGATGCATGTCTGGTGGTGCATTCTACAGAAGAACAAGCAAAGACAACAAGCTGGTTGCCTAATATGATCAATTATTTGAAGACAGGACAACGTCCTGCAGGTTTGGACTCAGCAGAAAAAAGGTATTATAGGTTACAATCTATTCATTTTGTGCTGATAGATGAAGTTCTTTTCAAAAAGGATCACAATGGCATCCTTTTAAGATGCATAGATTCAGAAAAGATAGCTGATGTCCTATTTGAATTTCATGATAGACCTTCTGGAGGTCACTTTTCTCCTAGGACTACTTTTAAAATCATGAGGGCGGGATACTATTGGCCATCTATCTTCAAGGATAGTGATGAGTATGTGAGGAAATGCATGAAGTGTGCCATGTTTGCAGGAAAAGAAAGGCTTGCAGCCTTGCCCTTACAGCTAGTCAGAACAGAGCAACCCTTTGAGAATTGGAGTATAGACTTCGTTGGTATGATCAATACTCCATCTAGTGCAGGCCATAAATGGATAATCACTACAACAGATTACTTCACTAGATGGATAGAAGTAATTGCATTAAAAGAGGCCAATGAGAGTGTTGTCCTAAGTTTTTATGATGATATCATTCATAGGTTTGGCACTCCTAATTCCATCATATCAGATAATGCATTAGCATTCGTAGGCCTTAAAGTCTCAGAGTGGGTAGTCAAGAATGGCATCTATTTGAACACCAGTTCCAATTACTACCCCCAAGGCAATGGTTTGGCTGAATCAACAAATAAGAACTTGATTAGGATAATCAAGAAGACTCTGCAAGACAATTAGAGGGATTGGCATACCAAACTGATGTCTACCTTGTGGTTAGAGAGAATTACCCCAAAGAAAATCATTGGTAATTCTCCTTATGTGCTAGTGTATGGAAGGGACACCAAGTTGTCCATCTCATCTGAATTGCCAGCCATGGACCTAGCCACTCAATATATCCTATTTGAAGAAGGGGATCCCTTGTAGATCAGATATGCTCAGCTTATGGAGTTAGAATAACTCAAAAACAAATCAATGCAAGATATGGAATTCCATCAGATCCAAACAAAGAAGGGTTTTGACAAAAGAGCCAGGATCAGAAATTTCAAAGTTGGGGATGTAGTCCTCAAGTGGGATGAATTTAGATCCAAGCCTAGCAAACATACAAAGTTTGATTCATTTTGGGGTGGACCATTTGTTATAACAGAGTGCAAGGGGTCTAATGCTTTTCAACAATCAACCCTTGAAGGAGTTTCCTTGCCAATATCAGTGAATGGTTTCCACTTAAAGCCCTGCTTTGAGGTTAACCCCTCTCTGTAAATTCTTGTAAATATGCTTCTTATTTTCTTTCCCTATTTTCCTAGGTTAGTTTCCTACTTTTCAAGAAGATCCCGTGCACAAGTTTGTCTCCTTGTGTTCAATTTTGTCTCTTAGTCAAAATTTTGAGTTTTGATGACTCCATTGCCTAATGAATTATGTCAAGGCCACTGATCTATGTCTAGCAGGCTGACATCCAGCAGAAATCACCAAAATGTTACCCTAATTTTTCATATGCATGCAAATTTGGCAAATATCTATCCCCAAGTCCCTGTTTTAACCCTGCCAAGCACCCTACAAAATTTCATGGCTTCAATGCAAACCCTCTAGCCTCTGCAATCCTTTATACTCTCTGGTCTGCAGGTTAAAAATTCATAAAAGTAGCCGTTGTAGGCTTAAAACCCTAAAAACCCTAAGCCTTCTTTCTATTTTGATGTTATTTTTCAACAACTTAAAGGTCCCATTTCCCATGTGTGTATTTTCTTCCTTCAGTCGCTAGTTCTTCTAGTCTTCCAGCGGTTATCTCTTCCTTTCAGCGATTCAGGAACTGCAGGACTCCTCTTAGTCACGTATTATTTGGCGGTTACCTTTTCTCAACAAGTGACTCAGCGAAATGGCTAACTTCTCTTCAGTCATGTAGTCTCTAAGTATTTGGTAGTCTTAGCTTGCAGGGGTCCCAGTTCTATAGGATCTGACTATTATTGTGAGTTCATGAGGAATCTTTCTGACACATGTGATCCCGTGATAGCTGTCGATCTTCCCCCTTTTCTCAGCACTTCATGCTTTTGTGGGTACGATGCCACATCATCATATGTGGAGGCTTCTGATTGGTCAAGAGTAGTGATGTGGAGAATGTGTTTGTGGGGCCTATTTTAACTAAGATCTAGGGATGTCTCATGATCTGAAGGAATCTGTCAGTGCCATGTAATCTTGAGATAGTCGTCTGATTAGATGTCAAGGTTTCTTAGTGGGTCCACTGCCAGGTGTGCATAGGTGGCATATCCTAATTGGTCCACATGCTATGAGTCATTTTTTTTTAGTAGGACTGGGCCCTTTCAGTAGTCAGAGGCTTTGACATCTGCAGAGGATCGACGATTGGCGTATGTTTGTGAGGCTTTGTGCCAAAGCATGCAATCATGTGATGACTGTTGATCTTGCTTTATCTTTGGGCTCTGTCAGGAGGGTCCCCAGTTTATGACATGCTCATTTATTATTGGTTGGCCAGATGATAGCTGGGATGTGCTAGTGGGACCCTGTCAAAGGGTCTGTAGATGCGTCAGAAGGGAAAGGATCTACGATGGTCGTATGATCTCATAGAATCTTGTGATCCTATGAGATCATGCGAAAATCATCCAATGAGGATCTCTGGGTTGTGGGATGACATGTGAAGCATTTGATTGGTTTCTGCATGCTAATGAGGACTTCTAGGTGGACCGACTTGTTAGTGGGGTCATGGCTTAAATGAAATCTATGGTGGGTGTATGATCTGAAAGAATATTCAAAGGGTATGAGATCTTGTACTCACCGTTGGATTAGGATCTTGTCTATGTGGGTCCAATGTCAGGGAAGAGCTGAGGTGTATGCTTACAGAGTAGTCAAGGGTGAATAAAGGAATGCCAAGTGACATAAATGGGCCCAGGGTTAGTAAAGCTTTCTGTGAATTGGTGACTAAGGGTTTCTCATGTTCTCTTAATGTAACCTGGGGTTATTAAAAGATCCAGCTATTTAGCAACTGCAGTGTTCACTTATTCGCTTGACCCAACTGGAGTTAAGAAATGTATTTCATGACTTAGAATTTTTCAATCACACAGTCGCTGAATAACTTAAGAAGACAAAAAATCAAAGTGGAGCCAAACTACCAGGTTTTCTGACGTGCTAACTTTTCATTGGTCCTCATATTGTTGATATGGACTCAGAACTTTTAAGGGGTTTTGCGACCATTTCAAAGTTAATCTAAACTGTTCATTTGCTGGGAAGAAAAAGAAATCGATAGACACGTTTTAAAATGACCGGCTAGCTGTTAGTTTTCAAATTCAAATGTGTCTAAGAGGATTTTTGCCAGTATTTGATTTGCAAGCCGCAAGCGGTGAGGTAGCTCAAAAAATTTATGGTTCCAGGACATTTTGTAGTTAAAGGAAAATGATGGGCATATCTAGGTAGCTGTCATGGGTCATTTCTTGTCTCAGAAAGGTACCAATTATGCATTCATGGCAAGACTTTTGTAGAAAGGTAGATAAGTCCAGATTGCTTATCCGCAGGTTGATGTAGTACAAGGATGGACACGCAAACCTGAGGTCTGATCGGCCATAATTTTGTAGAAATAACATTTATGATCAGACTTGATCGAGTTAGGGTTTGATTATTGTATTGTAAAACTATGTAACCCTAGTTAAGTCTTTTTGACTCCTGCCTGCGTGTAGTTGAGTATGTATATATTATATTTTTGGAGCCTTAGTGCTCAGAGTTCACATTTTGTAAAGAGAAAAAATATCTTTTCTTAGAAGGCTATTTGAGACATTTTTTGTTTTGTCCTCTGGTTTTCTACATTCTATAACCTCCCATTGATAATTCAGATATTGAAGGTATTTTTGTGACATTCTTCATGTCCCTATGCCTTCTTCTGTGGGTTATTTCTTATTGAATTCAGTATTTACATGCTTCTCAGTGATATCTTAGGATTTTTGATCCCTCTTTCTTTCTGCAATTTTGTGTATCATTGTGGATAATTTGATGTGAGTGCTTTTGTGGGTATATTTCAACCCCTTAACAATCTTGTCTCATTCCTATACCTAGTTGCAAGGGTGAATGTTTGTTTGCAGGTCATAGATTGTTGTCTAAATCCAAAGGGTGTTATTGTTTGTGAAAGAATATCTCTTTCCCTGAATAGCTCTTTTCACCTATAGACCCTTCTATGAAGTACTTATGCAAACCTATTCAGTGAATTGTGGTCTCCTAGACCTAAGTCTATCCATTGATTTCATCTTTTATACTGTAATTCATACCATTTTTTTGGTGTATCACCTAGTAGGATAGTTTGCTTTCAGTCATTTCCCTTACAAGCATTCCTTCTATCCCTTTCCCTCAAAAGATTTACTTTTCTATCAAGAAGCAAATTAAGGTGATTATCCAAGAGGAACCAGCCTAGAATCTGGAGGTCTCATCTTAGTTAGCATAGGTCCCACACCTGGAGATGATTCCCATGTTATACTAGGTTATCAAGACTACGAGAGCTTGAGACAAGGGTGCAAACTTAGTGTATAACAGCCACCTACAAAAATCTTCTTAGTTTTGAAAGCTTTATATGGTGAGTTCTTGGTATTGTTCACTTGATTTCAAGTTGTAAATAAAAATATGCCAAATAATGAAGACATAAATGAAAGGAACAGAAACCCTACTTGCGTAAAGTTGTGTAACACTATTACAAAATCAACTAATAAATGCTAAAAAAAGTATCAATTGTCAAAGCCTGCTACTTAAAGGGCTAGTTACCCTAGAGCTTACCATTTTACCATCTATAACATGTTTATCCTTAATAACTTTGACTACAACAGCAAGATCTGCATAACTAACAAGACCAAAACCCCTAGGGTTTCCTATAGGGCGGTCTTTCATAATGATAGAATATGTAAACTCTCCATACTTGCTAAAATACTTTGTAAAAGTTCTTGTGATACATCCAAACACATACCAATTAAACCCCTAAATCATTTTTTCCAAACCCTATAATTCTAATCATTTGAATATTCCACGAAAGCAAACTAAACTAAAGACAACTAATATACAATGGAGATGTATATGCAAACTCTGTTGGTTAAAAAATTTGTGTCATCAAACTAGAACCCTATACATAAAATTGTTTATAGCTAAGAAACATAGTTAGTTCATTGGGTTTTAGGGAAAAAAAAAGTCCTATGATAGTTGTTAGCTTTTAAGTAGCCACATGACAGTCGCATTGTATTCCATAAAGACAAATTCAGCCTAAGGGATACAATTCATAGTTTGGAATCATTTTCCCTTAAGACCACACAATAGAATGAAAACATCTCTGTAACTTGGTAGATATTAAACCCCTTGAGTTTGGTCCATGTAATCTTAACCCACTCATC
Source organism: Chamaecyparis obtusa (assembly GCA_027943335.1). Taxonomy (NCBI): domain Eukaryota; kingdom Viridiplantae; phylum Streptophyta; class Pinopsida; order Cupressales; family Cupressaceae; genus Chamaecyparis; species Chamaecyparis obtusa. The sequence continues at coordinate 131,403 of BSBK01006315.1, forward strand.
ATCTCCCAACAATACTCTCATTGATTAGCTCGTGATAATCCACATCAGCATGGTTTTCCTACTAAATCATCACCATGCAGGCATTAATTCCTTCCACATACCCTGTAGACCTGTACAATATGTGGATTCAGATAAGCTTGCGTTCACAATATTTCAAAAGAGACCTTTTTCAAATATTTAATTACATTTAAATTTAATAGATAGAAGAAATACATGCAAGAATGGGTATCAGGTGAAGATATTTCGATGCTCTATAAGCGGGCAATTTTTTTGATGAAATATCTATGAGAAAAATCATAGATAAGATATGGCATGAAGAGAGTTTAACTGAAGAATCAAAGAAATGCAGTTCAAATTGTCTAAATTAATGCGGTAGAGGTGAGTAAATGCTAATACTCAAGGGAAAAGAAAATTATATAGGGACACTATGTTTTTTTGAGTATAGATACTAATTTTGATGAATTATAAGCCTACATAAATTTTTTTACCTAATTTTCTAGATCAGAACTCTCTCTTTTCATGAAGATGTGGCCAAGTGTGTTGACAAAAAACCATTATCACGAATGGACAAGAAGATTGTAATAGAGATGCTGGAGTTTTTGTGGAATAAGCTCTGAACCCCAACTGTTCACCTTTTACAACCTCACACACCTCTGCAAAGTTTAAAAAATTAATATTTCTACTAGCCTTTCAAAACAAACTCAGAAAACTGTGATTACGTAAAGATTTAGGAGAGCAATTAAAATTTTCACGTGGCACTGCAAATGGGGTCTTAGACAAACAATACTGCAAGGTTTTGCTAATTGTCAATCTAAAAGAGGTTAGAGATTAAAAAACATACAACACCGCAAAATACTATGACGTTAGACCAGCTTGAGATCTTCTACAATTACTAAGCCTTCTGTGGAAATTACATTAAAAGACCTTTCATTTAACATACCAATGTCACAGGTATCTATGCACTAAACTCTACCATTAATGTCCACCTCAAAACATGCAAGAAAACCTTTATTGCCAACATTCCCTTTTTTCTTGCCATGACATGACATGCATGGACAAGTGGACTCCCACAACAATATAGTCTATAGAAATCTAGGGGCGAAAATCTCCAAGCCTCTACAAACACCCACCACATGCAAGATGTGAATGAACACGCTTGGCACATGGACCATCCTAGAAATGGCATTTTCCTAACCTTGTAATCACTCCCACATTTTCACTCTAATATTTTGATGAGTAAAAAGAAAAGACTACCAGGAAAAATGCAGACAACCAATGGAAGAAAAGAAACTTAAAAATTTAAATGCCACTTTAATACGGGAATTTCTTCAGGCCATAGGTTAAGCCCGATGTTGCAAAAATTACAAGGTTACCAAGACTAAAACTAATGCTAAAAAGAGACCCAAAAAAATAAGTCTTCTACCTAAAGGGAGGGACTAACAAATCCAGGGACAAATGATTAAAATCACTTTTTACCTACTGAGTAGTGGCAGCCACCTTAAGACTACTCGATAGTATTTTGTCAAAAAAATATTCATTTTAAGACCAATTTGAGTTATTCCAAAGCCATATGAAAGTAAATTCAGATATCTATCTCTAGTAAACACATATTTTAAAAATACATTAAAATGATAAGCCAACTATGCTAACAAAAAGCCTCCGCGGCAGTGTTGTTTTCAAATTCTTGCCTAGACCAGTAGTCACAAAATTGAGTATAAATTTTCCATTTAATAATAAATTGTTGTAATTCTAATTGGAGATAATAGTAGATTCAATGTTTTATGTCCACTAGAATTGGATTTTTAAAATAAGAAGAATTGATTGGTGAGATGTGCCATTGAACAATCAAGAAACATGAGTTTAACAATGTAGATTTACGATAGACAGTCAGTATTTTGAGCATAACTTTATTATATGATATCCAAATTGAGTGATTCAAATTTTTTTGTAACATAGATTCATAGGATAATATGAATTGGAATCAAGTTTTAGAGATTAAAAAATTTGGTCACCTGAAATTTGACTTTCCTAACTCTGTTCCTACTCTGTCCCTGAGTTTCCCACGGGACATCTAGTTGATATTTTGGCCACATCTTTTTCATTTGATATCAAAATTGAAAAATTCAAATTGGGTTAGAAAATATGTTTCAAGGCATACTTTAAAAAGAAACTGATTTTAAAAATGTTCCCATACAGCCCCCTGAAATAGGACTGTCCTAACTATGATTTCAATGAAGTCAATGTACCCAGATGCCAGAAGTTTTCATTAAAAAAATTGTGCATCATGACTCATAAAAGTTCTGTAATGATTGTAAAAGCATTCCCAACATCAATTTAGTAAAAGATAAATTAATTTTCAAATCAAATTGAATGTGGTAATGGGATGATAACACAACCTCATGGGAGCTCAAAAGAGGCTACAAAGTGTCCAATAATTGAATATATAAGATAACGAGAACCTGACATTACCACTATGGGAACCAAAGTGAGTCTGCAAACTGTCTAATTATCCATCAAATGAATTCCACATTTTTGTCATGAAATTGAGATTCTTATATGATGTCCTTGAATATTTGGTCATGATGCTTTTGTTGAAAGTGAGATACTCTGAGAGGGCGGGGTGAATCAGAGTATCTATAAAAATTAAATGCTACTGAACAATGAATAGCAAGTATGCAAATATCAAATAATAGGATTCAACCTTATGAGCATAAGAAAGAACAACTTCAAGGCAAGAAAAAGATTCAACACAAGTATAGCCTTATTACAGTGAGTATCGGAGCAAATGAAACTAAAATGAACTTCAGAGACAAGACACGTGAATTTTGTGCCGATTGGAAACCCTCAAAACCCAACTAGGTTTTGTCATAGGGAAAAAAAACTCCTTTAAAGCTTTTATTGATCTTAGCACCAACCCAAATAAACCAGTTTAATAGCTTCTATGGCAAGGGCTACAATCCTGTAATTACAACAATGAATTTGTTTGTGATAATGCGGATGCAACTATTAGTAACTATAGAATTACAAAATTTATTACAGTCATAATGATATTCAAAATTTCATCTCGGAGATCTTTCTTCAAAGAATACTAATCTATCTTTCTTTCCAATAATCCACACAATAATACAATTGCACCTCCATATATATTCTCTATTTTCCAGAGGATGTATACATGCAAATACACTTGTACAATAGCTAGAAAAAAAATAGAGTAAATATGAGAGTAGGATTTGTTAATGGTTTCAAAACTATCAACCAAATACTCTCCTTTACATACCCATATAGGGTTAAAAGAAACACCTATTACCTGTGGTAACTATTTATGAAATTTCCAACCAATAAAATCAGACTTCTTTCTCCACAAACCTGTATAGGATTTAAAAAATAAAAAACTATTTAAGCCATACCTGGAGAATAAAAGAGACTTGATTACCAATGTGTTAAGACACCAAATAACCAGCTTGCATTTTAACTGAACCTCGCAGCCATGCCACATCACTCTCAAACCCACGGCTCAATACCCATACTACCTTAGCCATGTTGAGCTTAGAACAAATCTGCAACAACCCATGAAAGGGTTTTGACAAAAAAAATATAAAATGATTTACCAAATCAAGTCTGGTGTCCTTTGTTAAATCATATAATCCGTTGAAGTCCACTAACTCATGTGAGTTAGAATTCCACTTTTAGATAACCCATGTTCAAGTCAACTTGACAACTATGATAACTCATTTTCCATGTCATGCGAAATAATAAATTTCACTTGCCATCTTTGAACTCACATTGCCAAAATAAGTTTATTGACATCAAGGAAAAATATATCAACAAACTCCCCATTTGTCCTTGATGGCAAAAAAACTCTACCATCAGAACAAGAGAGTAGGCTACAAAAGTCAAGTTTGAAATAATATCATATTGCCAACTTGCAAAACAAACCTCATATTCTGAAGAATCAAATATTTTTAGTTATCTGTGAAAGTCAACCTATAGTTGTCATGAATATATCAATAATATAGAAAAAAATTGTTTGCCAACTGTTTTAAATCCATGATCAATACCAAAACTGCTTTTAGCTCCAATGAAAGTAATGTCAATCACTGCCAAAAGAAAACATCACACCATTCCAACTTTACACAAAGAGTGGTGTAGAAACAAAGAATTTAACTCTGTAGAATGCCAAACACTCTAGTAGCAAAGTATCAAAGTACCAAAAACTACCAAAGTATCAAATCAATAACCTGTATCAAATTAATGAGATATTGTAACCTGTGCCAAATCAATGAGATATTGTAACCTATACCAAATCAATGAGATATTGTAACCTGTACCAAATCAATGAACATAACCTATCTTGCTCCCCTTTTTGTCATCAAGGACAAAGAGGGCCAAAATGGGAGCTTGTGTAAAAGCTCCCCCATGCTAAAAAATGATCAGGTAGTGAGAAAAGATTGAGTAAACTCCCAATCGATCATGCAACCACTCAAATTGTTCTTTTGGTAGTGCTTTAGTAAAGATATCCACTACCTGTGCTTGTGAGGATACATGAATCAACATGACTTTATTTGAGGAAACTTGTTCATGCAAAAATTATAACTTAATTGCAACATGCTTGGTGCGAGAATGCATTATAGGATTTTTAGATATTTGAATAGCACTCGTGTTGTCACAAAAAATAGACATAGGTTTTGAAACATTAATACCCAAATATGCTAACTAATAGGACATCCACAACATCTGAGTACAACAAGTTGTGGCTGCAATAACCTCAGATTTAGCAGTTGAAAAAGTGACACACTCTTGTTTCTTACTGTACCATGCAACCAAATTATCACCAAGAAATAATGCTGCACCACTAGTGCTACGTTGGTCGTCAACACAACCACCCCAGTTACCATCAGTATAGCATATTAAAGTGAAATCGGCATGTTTTGGATACCATAACCCAAAATCTAAAGTACCTTGAATGTATTTGAAAATTCTTTTTACAACATTTAGATGAGATTCTCTAGGAGCAGATTGATAGCGTGAAACCAAATAGATAGCTTGCATCAAATCAGGCCTAGATGCAGTAATGTATAGAAAACTACCTATCATGGACTGATATTCTTGTTGACCAACAAGTGGGGAATCATCAACTTTGACTAGTTTACACCCAGTTTCCAGAGGTGTACTAACAGGGTTACATTGATCCATCTGAAACCTTTTTAACATCTCTTTAGCATATTTAATTTGTGAGATAAAAAGTCCATGTTCAAGTTGAGATACTTGAATGCCTAAAAAATCCATTTGATAGATAGTAAATTTCTTAAATGAGGCATAAGCAAGAAACATTCTAATAGACTCTAAATGAGCCATAAGAGAAAAAGTTTCACCAAAATCTATCCCTGCTTGTTGAGCATAGACCTTACACACAAATCTAGCTTTGTTTCTAATTACTTTTCCTGATTCATTTAACTTATTCATGAAAACCCCCTTTCCCTGAATTATATTTTTGTTATCTAGATGAGGAACAAGTTCCCATGTTTCATTTTTCTCAATTTGATTGATTTCATCTTTCATTGCATTTAACCAGAACTGATCTTCTAAAGCTTTAGAAACATTTTGTGGTTCAAAATCTATTATAAGACAAAAATGCTTAGCCATCTCAGCTTGTTCTATTTGTTTTGCCTTTCCACGGGTTAATATACCTTCATTCTTGTTTCCAATTACCAGAGTTTTTGGATGTCTTTTGAGGAATATCTATACTAGAATCTGGAACTTCCTCTTGTTTGTTTGAACTTGTTGCAACAGAATTGATTTCAATAGGTTCATTTGATATTGAGGCATTACCAAGTTCTAAATCAAATTCCTCTTCAGCACTCTGAACCTTTTTGTTAGTCATATGTGAATTTTCATCAAATATCACATTTACAGATTCAACAATTTTATTCAACTGTTTATGAAAACACTTATAAGCCTTACTGTTAGAAGAATATCCTACAAAGATTGCTTCATCAGATTTGGATTGAAAACTATCCAGATTATCAGAATCATTTTCAATATAACACATGCATCCAAAGATTCTAAAGTGTTTAACATATGCTGATTTTCCATACTAGAGTTCATATGGAGTATAACCAGTCTTTATTCTAATTTGAACTCTATTTAGTATATATACTGTTGTATGAACAACTTCTTTCCAATATTTGTCAGGTAGATTTGATTCATTAAGCGTGGTTCTTGCCATTTCTTTAACAGTCCTATTTTTCCTTTCGACTACCCCATTTTGTTGAGGTGTGTGGGTAGGAGAATATTTTCTTTTAATGCCATGTTTTTCACAATATTCAATGAAAGACTAAGAGGTAAATTCTCCTCCCTTATCTAACCTTAGACATTTTAACTTTAAGTCAGACTCTTTCTCAACCATTTTCCTAAAAATCTTAAATCTATCAAAAGCTTCTCATTTATGTTTGAGAAAAGTTACCCAAATCATTCTAGTGTAGTCATCTACGAATAACATAAAGTATTTTTCTCCATTCATTGATTGTGTTTTAGTGGGACTACACAAATTTGTGTGAACCAACTCTAATGGCCTTGAAGACAAAAATTATTTTGTTTTGAAAGATGACTTTGTTTGTTTTCCTTTTACACATTCCCTGCAAACTGAGTTTGTAGGTCTACTAATCAAATGTAATCCTCTAACATTTTCATGTTTGCTAATTCTGACCATATTATCAAAATTTACATGGCCTGACCTTTTATGCCATAACCAATTTTCATCTATGTGACTCATGAGACACATACCATCACTTTGCTCTTGGTTTGTAGAGTCAAATAAATTATATAAGTTTCCAGGTGTCCTGAACCCATTAGCTATTAATTTCCTTGACTTCTTTTTGACAACACATCCATAAGAATTAAAGAAAACTTGATACCCACTATCACAAATCTGACTAATACTCAACAAGTTATACTTTAAACCTTCAACATAGTAAACATAATGCATAGGATTATTTTTGTTTATCATAGCTATACCTATTCCAGTAATGTAAAGACATGTGTTATCATCAAATTTAACAAACCCTCCTAGATGACTTTTCAAAACTGAAAATTTTATTTTATCCCCTGTCATATGATGAGAGCATCCACTGTCTAGAACCCAAATAGTAGATTTAGAGGATATTAGGGCTATTTGAACAAGCATGGAATGTTCTACCTCAGGTCACCATACTTTTATAGTTCTTTGAGATGCCTTATAGTAATTTGACGTGTGTCCATACCAATTACACTTATAGCATCTTATATTTTTGAAAAACCCAAAAGATTTTTTGTGTCCAAAAGTAGGAGTTCTGAAAAATATGCATGTATTAATTTTATGACCAAATAGATTGCAATAATGACAATAGCCATGAAAGAATCTATTTTGAAAGAATTTTCTACTATGAATTTGATTTATGTTTGTTGCATCACTATTTTCATTAGTATTTTCAATATGTTTCTGATTATCAAGTTCATACACTTGTTTTTGTAGAGAACTGATTTCATTTTCTTTGTCTTCAATAAGACTTCTCTAATTTTCACTAACTTTCCTAGCAGTATCTAGATCAACTTGTAGAATTTGATTGGTGGTCTCAAAACTATTTACAAGTTTCTTTAATCGTTTAACCTCTTGAAGAGCAAAAAGAAACTCTTCTTCGAGATTAACATCTTTAGCATTAAAATCAGATTTTTTTTCAATTTTTGCATTGACTCATCTGACTCATCTTCCGAATCTTCTTTAGTCAAAAGATTTTTCTTTTTGAAATTGTTAAATCTCTTATTAAGATTCCATGGTTTTCTATTGAGAGAGTTCTCAATTTTGTCTTCATCTTTGTTTAGATCAAGATAAGGGCATTTTGCAGCAAAATGTCCTACTTTTCCACAACCAAAACATTTAAAAGGTAATTTTCCCTGATATTTCTTTCTAAGTTTTTTAACCATTAAAGCTTCAAAAACATCGGATAACTCAGATTCATTGTCTCCCTTCTTCTTAGCTTTGAAAGTTGTTTCCTTAGAAGTGGATGGAATGCTTCCGATTTGCATTTCATATGCTGTAAGAATAATTTGAAGTTTATGAACAGTCATAGTAGAGAAATGTTTCTTTTCCTCAAGAGCTGAAATTTTGGTTTCAAACTTTGGCAACAAGGTTCTTATAACTTTTTCAACTACATCATATTCTTCAATATTTTCACCAAGCCCTTTACGTGCATTTACAATTTCATCTACATGAATAAAATAGTTTGCTACAGATTCATCATCATTCATTTTCAAAGCATCAAACTGAGTTTTTAATGTGATCAGCTTAGACTCTTTAACTTTAGCATCACCTTGATAAATAGATTCTAAATTTGTCCATACCTCATTTGCTGACCTGAAGTACATTACTTTTACAAACACCTCTTTTGACAATCTGCATAAAATAGAAAACTGAGCACTTTTGTCCAGTTCAAACTTAGTTTTTTCATCTGCATCAGTAGGAACAGCAAAAGGAACAAGGAACAGTATATTTGCTAGAGACAACATCCCACATTATAACATAAAGAGAATTAATAAATGCTTCCATTTTAACTTGCCAGAAAGTATAATCTATACCATCAAACAAAGGATCCCTCATGAGAGACGTACCTTCATTTTGTGCCATATCTCACTTTCAAGAAACAAATAGGATCAGTCCTAGGGCAGACTTAAAGGACCCTATGCTCTGATACCAACTGTTGAAAGTGAGATACTCTAAGAGGGGGGGGGGGGGTGAATCAGAGTATCTATAAAAATTAAATGCTACTAAACAATGAACAACAAGTATGCAAATATCAAATAATAGGATTCAACCTTATGAGCATAGGAAAGAACAACTTCAAGGCAAGAAAAAGATTCAACACAAGTATAGCCTTATTACACTTAGTATCGGAGTAGATGAAACTAAAATGAAGTTCAGAGACAAGACACATGAATTTTGTGCTGAGTGGAAACCCTCAAAACCCAACTAGGTTTTGTCATAGGGAAAAAACACTCATTTAAACCTTTTATTGATCTGAGCACCAACCCAAATAAACCACTTTAGCAGCTTCTACTACAAGGGCTACAACCCTATAATTACAACAATGAATTTGTTTGTGATAATGCAGATGCAACTATTAGCAACTATAGAATCACAAACTTTATTACAATCATAATGATATTCAAACTTTCATCTTGGAGATCTTTCTTCAAAGAACACTGATCTATCTTTCTTTCCAATAATCCACACAATAATACAATTGCACCTCCATATATATATTCTCTATTTTCCAGAGGATGTATACATGCAAATACACCCGTACAATAACTGAAAAGAAAATAGAGTAAATCTGAGAATAGGATCTATTAACGGTTTTAAAACTACCAACCAAATACTCTCCTTTACATACTCGTATAGTGTTAAAAGAAACACCTGTTAACTATGTTAACTATTTATGAAATCTCCAACCAATAAAATTAGACTTCTTTCTCCACAAACCCGTATAGGATTTAAAAAATTAAAAACTGTTTAAGCCATACCTGGAGAATAAAAGAGACTTGATTACCAATGTGTTAAGACACCAAATAACCGGCTTTCATTTTAACTGAACCTCAAAGTCGTGCCACATCACTCTCAAACCCACGGCTCAATACCCATACTACCTTAGCCATGCTGAGCTAAGAGCAAATCTGCAACAACCCCTGAAAGGGTTTTGACAAAAAAATACAAAATGATTTACCAAATCAAGTCTGGTGTCCTTTGTTAAATCTCATAATCTGTTGAAGTCCACTAACTCATGTGAGTTAGAATTCCACTTTTAGATAACCCGCGTTCAAGTCAACTTGACAACTATGATAACTAATTTGTCATGTCATGTGAAATAATAAATTTCACTTGCCATCTTTTAACTCACATGGCCAAAATAACTTTATTGACATCAAGGACAAATATATGAACAACTTCAAGAGGAATTCTAAAATGTGCTTTTGGGACACCAAAAAAACTTACGAATTATTCCATGTCTTAATTGACAGAAATTCATGGTAGATGAAGAATATTTAAATAAAATCTTGTAACTATATAACAAATTCTTAATGCCTTCAAACCAAAAACAAATGAGTAAAATACATGATATGTCAACAACCTCGATAGGTAAAACTACTAAATTGAACCATTTTTTGGCTGGACTAAAAAAGACACCAATCATAAATAGTGTACAACTCCAAATAATAGCATTCTATCCACTTGGGCAGTGAACAAAAAGTTGCAGCAGCTCATGGGCATCATAAAAATGGGATTTTTAGGCACCAAAAACATTTTAAATTATACAAATTGTAGCTTTTATCTAGCCTTAGAACATTTTAATTTTAACATAGAGAATCATCACATATTTTTCTTATAGTTTTTCTAGACGTGGACTAATTGTATATCTATTTTTAGAACAAGAAAAATATTAAAGATAATCATGAAAGAAATCTTATTTGTCATCTAGAATGTTGAGGTTTAAATATTGATAAAATCTTTTTTTATTAGAATAAATTATTAATGGTTTCTATTTGGAAGTTATAATATTCATAGAAGCATGGCCTATTAGTACGAAGATCATAGTGCTTAGCTTGAAAATTTTGTCAGTTCAGTCAATTCAACAGAGAAATCAAAATTTAGTGCCAATTATTATGTTTACTAGTTGTTCATATTAACTTTTCCTATATTATTTAGTGCATGATGATTGAAATAACTTGCTGTGGAAAATATCTCCTACTTATCAATGTTTTCTCTACCTAGTTTATTTTCAATATCAAACTCCACAATAAAAAAGACAAACTATATTAATGGGTTCAGAAAAACTATATTATTATGTTGATTGGAGCACTTTTCTAAGGAACCAAAAGGGAAAAGACCCACCCGTCCAACAATATTCAAGAATTTGGCATTAAATGATGGACATATTGGCTATTTTTCACAGAGCAACTCTAACAGAACAATTGCATAACTATATACATTAAAGATTTTTCAATTGCTTTCTTACTTTGAAGATATTTTATTATTTCACACATCAAGAAAATAGAATATATGAGAATCTCCTAAGATTATTGTGAACCATTACTGATCAACTAAGTTGCCATATTTGTCCAAGCTATCCTGAAATCAGCATTCGGTTCAGTGAACATTCAAATTCAATTCAAATTCAACACATTTTTTCTATGTAATTTGCCATAAATTCGTAAAAATGAACCCTAGCTGAATTTGTGACATTTTGCAGTGAATTTGGAAATTGGCAAGTGAACCTGGGTAGAATTTTAACCGACTTTATGTGAATTTGATTTTTAATGCAGTTTTTTAATTTTTAAAATTGTTTTTTTTAAATTTTTTTAAATTTTCAAACTCTAAAGTTCTAAATGGTATCGCATTTTATTGTTTAACTGATGTTTTAACACACATCAATTTTATTCATTATTTCCACTACCGCTTCCACTAGCATGAGCTCCTTCCACTGTCGTGAGCTCCCTCCACTATCGTGAGCTGCTTCCACTGGCGTGAGCTCCTTCCACTACAAGCTTCTCAAGCTTCCACTATCATGCAAGGAAAGACTATCAGTCTATCACTGAGCGGTGCAAGGAAAGAGGTATTTCTGAATCATGTGTTTAATCTTCTAGGGAGTGTGCTTTGTATAAGATAGAGTTCAATTTGGTTTTTGAATATGTGTTTAATAGTTATAACAGATTTTTACAGTTACAACCTAGTGTAGGATGAAACATATTTTCTTGTAAATTGACCTCTTAAAATATTTTTACAGCTACAACCTACTACATTAATATTAGACACATGCAATATATTAACAATAACTACATCCGAAATGGAATTTTCAATCAAAGAAAATAGATGTATCATCAAAGAATGTTTATTTTGAAACTACATACATGACAATCATCTAAGACAAAAAGATAAATTTTAACAGGTCTATTGTACCATTGAAAAGGCTAAAACTTTAACTTAAAAATTTTAAATTTTATACCATGCGATGAGGTATTTCTGCACACATCCTTCTCCTCTTGTAATTGTTTTAAATTTTTATTAATATTTGATTTGTTTGTTGTTTATAGATTCTGATTCATCATTCAGACTCAAAGAATGGTGGCAAGTGCTTCTAGCACCAAAAACTCCCGCTTCAAAATAGATAGATGCTCTCCACTATGGAAATATGTGGAAATGGTTAAACCAATTCCAGGTTGAGGAGGTTATGTATGGATTTACAGCCATTGCAAAGAGGAATCTAGTAGCTCTTACAGTAGACTGAAAGCACATTTGTGTTTTATTCCTCAATGTGGCATTAAATTTTGTACAAGGAAACCAAGAGTTAATGGGGTACTACCTAAAACTCTTCTTCCAAACCACATTGTGAACAAATATATTCAAGAGAAAAAACAAGCAGATGAAGCATCTGGAACTTCAAGTTCTCATCCTTTACAAAATCCTAGAAAAAAAACAAAGATATCATCTATGTCTTCAACTTCCACTCCTAATGGACCACCTGTAGAGGGCCATCCATTCTTGCATGGTCCTCAAGAACTAATTGTACAGAAGAGAGCAATGGGGCCCTTGGAAACATCAGTTCAAAATGAAGCTAGAGACATTACTAAGGAAGCCATAACGAGATGCATCTATGCATATGGATTGGAATTTAATGTTGTTCGCTCATCGTATTGGTAAAAAATGGTGAAATTAATTAATGAGGCTACAAAGGGCTTCAAGGGCCTGGGTTATGAGAATGTGTGCACCAATTTATTGGATAGGGAGGTGATCAATGTAGAGGGTTCCATGTAGCCCATCAAGGATTCATGGATTGAAATAGGTGTGACCATAGTATCCGATGGATGAAAAGATGCAAGAAATCATCCTTTGGTCAATGTGATTGTAGTGTCCACAAGAGGTGCAATGTTTATAAAAGTTTTGGATTTATGAAGGAGAGGTTAAGGATGGTCCTTTCATTGCAAACATTCTCATCCAAGCTATTGCACAAGTTGGCCCTCAAAATGTTGTCTAGGTAATAACCGACAATGCCAAGAATTGTAGGATTGTCGGCTTATTGGTTGAGGAGCGCTTCGAACACATTTTTTGGACACCTTGTGTTTTGCACTCACTCAACCTAATGCTGCAAAAAATTGGCACTAAGATTGAGTGGATTAAAAAAATGTATGAAGAGGCACAAGAGATCCAAATGTTTGTCGTAAACCACCATATGACTCAAGCCATATTTAGACAATTCTCAAAATCGAAACTCTTGAAGGTAAGTTCAATTGTTTAAAATTTGAACATATTTTACAATTGTATTCACTTTAGTTTAGTAAACTTTCAATGTTTTGAAATTTAAATCTTAAAAATTTAATCTTGATCTTAATTTATTATTGTTTTGATCTTAAAAAAGGTTGATGAGACCTGCTTTTCCTCCAACACTATTGTTTTGAGACACCTTGTCAAGGTTAAAGAGGCATTGTCTATAATGGTAATCAGTGCTAATTGGAGCATATGGAGGCAATCTAATAGTCCCAAGGTAGCTACCATTACGGCATTGATACTAGATGAATCTAGGTGGGATCGTGCTGAGTACCTTCTGAAGTTCACCGAGCCTATATTGAGCATGATCTGATACAGTGACATGGATTGGCCTTTCTTGGGTGAGGTATATGATGGCATTGACTCCATGATTGAGGATATTATAAATATCATAAATGAGAAAGAGGAAGATCTAGATGAAAAGTTCTTGAAGGAGCTATAGGTAATCATGGTAGAGAGGTGGAACAAAGTGACTACCACTTTGCATCTACTTGCCTTCACATTGAGCCCCAAGTTATATAGCCAATCGATCCTTAGTGAGAGTACCAGTAGATTTTCCCCATATAGAGATCCTGAAGTTACTCAAGGGTACAAGGAAGCCCTTCAAAGACTCTTTCTCAAGAACCTATGACCTACAGTGAGGTCTAAATTCATGAGTTTCGTGAGCACCGATGATTGTGGTCTTGAAGCTCTTACAGACAAGAAAAGTGTTGATGCTCATAAATGGTGGTACTTCCATGGACAAATGTACCAGCTCCTACAGTCCATTGCCATCAAAATTTTATCACAAGTAAGTTCTTTACTCTTAAGATTCTAATTTCTAAATTATTGTTGATCAATATTGAATTTATATTCAAAACTCTTAACTCTCTCATTTGAAAATTGTAAATATATCTAGGTTTCTAGTTCATCATCATCTGAGAGGTACTAGAGCACATACTCCTTCATCCACTCAATAAAATGCAACTGACTAAACTCCAAGAAGGAAAATAATTTGGTCTTTGTGCATTTAAACTTGATGCTCACAACACACAAGGACAATACTTACAAAAAAGGGGAGGCACATCATTGGGATGTTGAACTAGAGTTTGCAGAGATGGAAGCCCACTTTGATGCACTTGAAATTGATGATGGTGATCATTGTTAGGAATAAGGTGTCTCAACCTTGGATAATTCCTATTCTTATTATTTGTTTTGTAAATATATTTTTTTGCAAATAATGTAATTAAGTGTGAGTGTACATGTCTAGTTGGCATGTTGATGTCTCACTCCACTTGATGTGTCGGCATCTTGTGCGTAAGGAGATCATGACTAAAATGGTCATGATGGATTCCTATGATGCATAAGAACTATTTAAGGAATGTGCTATGACAAGTGTAGGAGCATCCTATGACTTGGGCCTATTTGGGCGCCCAAGAAGAAGTGGTTGGTGTGTGTAAGAGAATATGCCAAAAATAGGTTGGTATGATAGATTCTCTTACACTTCTCTTGTGACCGTTATTTTTGGTAGATTATATGACAAGTTGTCATAATCTATTCTAGGGATGGATGCCTATTCTTGGGATTGCATGTAACAACTGTGTACATGTGGCTTTGTGGATGGGTCTTGGTGGTTGTGCCTATTTTTGGGTCCAAACGAGTCTATATATATGATGCTGCTCCTATGGGAGAGATATAATACAAATTTAAGTCTTGTTGGCTTTGTCTCCTGAAAGAACTTGCATTGCAAGTGTATTGTAATCTTTGTGTTGAAGATAATACATTGTGCAGGTTTTGGAGTGCTAGGGTTTTTTACTGAAAGGTTTTTCCCAGGGTATATCATTGTGTCATTCTCTATTTTTTTGTATGCATTGTATGTGGTTGCAATATCTTTGTTAAAGTAGTTAACAAATCTGAAATTGTAAGGATTTATAAGAATTTGCACAATACTCTCCTATAGAGATTAGCGTAGGAAGCTATTTTCGCACCTGAGTTTCCTTACAAGTGGTATCAGAGCTTGATCAACTTTTGATCCTAGTTGTTGGATAGGGTTTTTTGAGCTAATCTCAAGTTTGAGTGGGAGATTTTTGTAGAGCATTCTAAATCTTATTTGCAGATTGAGATGGCAAGTTCATCATATGGAAGAATGGAGGTGGAAAAATTTAATGGCACTAATTTCAAGTTGTGGAAACTCAAGATGGAAGACACGTTGGAAGATCGTGACCTATGGGAAGTGACTTCAAATGCTACAAGATCAACAACTATAGCTCAAGTAGATTGGGATATCAAAGAACATAAAGCTAAGGGTCTCATAAGACTCTGTTTAACCAATGTAGTCCTTCTGAATGTTCTAGATGAGAAAACCACAAATAGTTTGTGGGAAAGACTTGCAGCCGTGTATCAGGCCAAATCTTTGGTGAACAAGTTGTTCCTCAGGAAGAAGTTGTACTCTCTATGAATGGAGGAAGGTGGATCCTTAACGAATCATTTAAATGCATTTAAATTGTTGGCTGCACAATTGACATCAGCTGGTGTCAAGTTAGAGGAGGAGGATCGTTGCTACACACTTTTGTGTTCTTTACCAGATTCATGGGACCATCTTGTGATGGCTCTCGGAAGTACTTTAGTCACCTTCAAAATGGATGATGTGGTGTCTTCACTACTATCAGAGGAGATGCGGAGAAAGGCTTCCATTTCAAAAAAAGAAGCCCTTGCTATTCGTGGGAGATCCACTGAAAGAGGGAAGAAAAATGACAAAAAGTCTGACAATAAGGGTAGATCCAAATCCTATGGGAAGTCAAAGACTTCCAATAAGTCCAAGGAAAAATGTTGGAATTGTGATAAATCTGGGCACTTCCGTAAAGACTGCAAAGAGCCGAAGAAGAAGAAGAAAGGTTCAGATTCAGCTTCAGAAAGATCTCAAGAAGATGGCGATGCATTCATCGCAGCTTTGGCAGCCCATGCATTTGATGATGTGTGGTTGGTTGACTTGGGTGCATCTTTTCACATGACCTCTCATTGGAACTGGTTCTCAAAATATGAAGAGTTCGATGGTGGAAAGGTGTACTTGGGTGATGATTCTCACCTAAAGATAGTTGGACGCGGAAGGGTCACTATCAAATTTCCTGATGGATGAGTAAAGGGAATCAATGGAGTTATGCACATTTTGGGTTTGGCACGAAACCTATTATCTGTAAGTATGCTGAATGATGTAGGTGTGCAAGTTGTTTTTTCGAAAGAAGGATGCAAGCTGATGAGATGATCGATAGTGCTTGCAAGGGGTACTAGGAGAGGTACCTTATTTTAGCTAGATGCATGTATTCCTCTATGTAATAGTTCTTCATCCTCACCATCTGAACAAGCAGTGAAGAAGTTTGTGGCTATTGGTTCTGATGGTAGTGCAAACACTTTGAAAGGTAAGCTTCCTGCAGAAAAGACAATGTTCTGGCATATGAGATTTGGCCACATTGGTGAAAAGGGTCTCAGAACCCTGAAAAATAAAAATCTTGTTGAGGGGTTAAATGATTGCAATCTCAAGTTTGACTTCTGCGAACACTGTTTCTATGGTAAACAAAATCATGTTCAGTTTTACTCTAGTTCTCACAAATCTTCTGATGTTTTGGATCTTATTCATTCTGATGTATTTGGTCCTGTAAAGTTCCTTCAATCTCCAAGTCTATATTTTTTGTATCTTTCATAGACGATTACAGTAGAAGGACATGGATTTATTTCTTTAAAACTAAGACACAAGTCTTTAGTCAGTTCAAGGAATTTAAAGCTCTTGTAGAGAATCAGACTAGTAAGAAGATTAAGTGTGTGAGAACTGACAATGGTGATGAGTTTTGCTCAGCAAAGTTTGAACAGTTCTGTAAAGAACAAGGTATCGAGAGGCATAAGACAACTCCTTATACCCCATAGAAAAATGGAGTTGCAGAGAGAATGAATGGGACACTGATGGAGAAGGCTAGGAGTATGCTTAGTGGAGTTGGTTTAGAACAAAGTTTTTGGGCCAAAGCTATAGCCACTGCTTGCTATCTGGTTAATAGATCTCCTACATCAGCCCTTGTTGGTAAGACACCCATGGAGGTGTGGTCTGGTAAGAAGCCTTCAATTAGACATATTCATGTTTTTGGTTGTGAAGCTTATGCACATGTTCCAAAGGAGAAAAGATCTAAGTTGGATAACAAAGCTATTAAATATATTTTCATCGGATACAGTGCTAGTGTGAAAGGATACAAGCTTTGGGATCCCATGACTAGTAAGGTGTTGTATAGTAGAAATGTTATTTTCAGAGAGCTAACATCTTCTCCTATTGTGCTACAACCAAATGAAAAAGAAAAGGAAAAAGATGTTGTTCAGTTGCCTCCTACCCCTGAGAAGACTGAACAGAGAGACCATGTTGGGCCTAATGATGAGGAGAGCTCTAGCAGCTCTAATAGTTCAGAAGAAGAGGAAGAACAACCTCAACCGTAGCCCTTGAGGAGATCCACAAGAGAAAGAAAGCAACCAGAAAGGTTTGGTTATTCTATGTTAGATTCCAGTTGTGCCTTTGCTTTGATTACTAACACTGATGAGCCTAGATCTATGAAAGAGGCTTTGGGCATGGAAGATGTAGGTTCCTGGATTGAGGCTATGGATGATGAGATGGCTTCATTGGAGAAAAACAAAACTTGGGACCTTGTACCTTTGCCTAAATGGAGAAAATCTATTGGCTGTAAATAGGTGTTCAAGAAGAAATTCTCTGCAGATGGTAGTGTTGAAAGGTATAAAGCTAGATTGGTTGCAAAGGGGTCTTCATAGGTAGAGGGAATAGATTATGGTGAAATATTCTCTCCTGTTGCAAAGTTGACATCCATTAGATTTATGTTATCTCTTGCTGCATCATATGATTTAGAGATAGAACAGATGGATGTGGAGACAACTTTCCTTCATGGTGATTTGGAGGAAGAGATTTATATGTCACAGCCTGAGCACTACATTGTTAAAGGTAAAGAATCCTTAGTTTACAGATTAAAGAAATCTCTATATAGTTTGAAGCAATCTCCTAGGATGTGGTACCTTAAGTTTGATGCCTTTGTGTTGTCAATTGGATTTGTAAGATCAAAATTAGATCATTGTGTTTATTTCAGAGTTGAAAATGATTGCCTTCTTATTGTTGCATTATATGTTGATGATATGTTGTTGTTTGGGAAGGGTAAGGGTATGATTTCTGATTTTAAATCTCAATTGTCAGCATAGTTTGAGATGAGAGATCTTGGGGCAGCTAGGTACATCTTGGGTATGGAAATCAGTAGAGATAGGTCTAACAGAAAACTTTGGTTGAGTCAGAGTAAGTATGTGAAGTCTATGTTGGACAGGTTCAGCATGGCAGATTGTAGACCACTATGTGTTCCTATTTCTGTGGGAACAAAGTTATCTATAGATGATTGTCCAAAATCTCCTAGTGAGGTGGAGGACATGAGTAGAGTACCTTATGCTAGTGTAGTTGGCAGTCTTATGTATTCTATGGTCTGTACTAGACCAAACATTTCCCAAGTAGTGGGAGTCCTGAGTCAGTTTATGGCTAATCCTGGATGGGTACATTGGGATGCAGTTAAGTGAGTATTCAGATATTTGAGGGGTACATTGTATTACTCCATATGTTATCATGGTAACTCTTCTAGATCTCTGCATTCAGTTTGTATTCATGGGTTTGTGGATTGAGATTGGACAGGTGATATTGACAATAGGAGATCCACCAGTGCTTATGTGTTCACTATGTTTGGTGGTGCCATTAGTTGGATGAGTAAGCGACAACCTGTGGTTGCTTTGTCCACTACAGAAGCTGAGTACATGGCTGCTACTCATGCTTGTAAAGAAGCCATTTGGCTTAGAAGATTGTGTTCTGATGTTGGTGTTGATACAAAACAGATTACTATTTGGTGTGATAGTTAGAGTGCTATTTGCCTTGCAAAGAATCCAACTTTTCATGCCAGAACGAAGCACATTGATGTGCAGTTTCACTTTGTGACAGATATGGTGGAAGATGGAAAGGTAAATTTGGAGAAGGTAGATACTGTGAAGAATGTTGCAGATGCATTAACAAAACCAGTGGGCATTGAGAAGTTTAGATGGTGTTCGGAGTCTATGGGCCTTTTGGCCTATAGCGGTTAAAGTTCCTATTATGTTCCTATTGCTCTTACAAGGTGTTCAACAAGTGGGAGAATGTTAGGAATAAGGTGTCTCAACCTTGGATAATTCCTATTCTTATTATTTGTTTTGTAAATGTATTTTTTTGCAAATAATGTAATTAAGTGTGAGTGGTCATGTCTAGTTAGCATGTTGATGTGTCACTCCACTTGATGTGTCGGCATCTTGTGTGTAAGGAGATCATGACTGAAACGGTCATGACAAATTCCTATGACACGTAAGAACTATTTAAGGAATGTGCTATGACAGGTGTAAGAGCATCCTACGACTTGGGCTTATTTGGGTGCCCAAGAAGAAGTGGTTGGTGTGTGTAAGAGAATATGCCAAAAATAGGTTGGTATGATAGATTCTCTTACACTTCTCTTGTGACCATTATTTTTGGCGGATTCTATGACAAGCTGTCATAGTCTATTCTAGGGATGGATGTCTATTCTTGGGATTGCATGTAACAACTATGTACATGTGGCTTTGTGCATGGGTCTTGGTGGTTGTGCCTATTTTTGGGTCCAGAGGAGTCTATATATATGATGCTGCTCCTATGGGAGAGATATAACAGAAATTTGAGTCTTGTTGGCTTTGTCTCTTGTTTCCTGAAAGAACTTGCATTGCAAGTGTATTGTAATCTTTGTGTTGAAGATAATACATTGTGCAGGTTTTGGAGTGCTGGGGTTTTTTACCGAAAGGTTTTCCCCAGGGTATATCATTGTGTCATTCTCTATTTTTCTATATGCATTGTATGTGGTTGCAATATCTTTGTTAAAGTAGTTAACGAATCTGAAATTGTAAGGATTTATAAGAATTTGCACAATACTCTCCTATAGAGATTAGCGTAGGAAGTTGTTTCTGCACCTGAGTTTCCTTACAATCATGAGCTACATAGTGATGTTGAGGCTGATCCTGAGGCTAGGCTTGAGACTAATAGTACTGATGCTAGTGGTACTATTTGTGCTTCTAATCTGTAACAACATAATGATGATGATTTGTTTGATGATTTTTTATGATATTTTGATCAGTGATGAATGATAGTGATTATTAATGGTGGCATTATTATTTTTGAACCAAAATACTGATATGGCGGTGTATTTTGATATTTTGTTATGTCATTTGAACTAAAATGATAATATATGTGGTGGTATATTTTTCTATGTTTCTTTATTATTAGCATAGTAATGTATAAACTTATTTGCTTCTGCATATGTTTACATATATATATATATATATATATATAATCTTGTATGAATGAACCCAAAATGAATAAACCCAACCCCTAAAAAATTTGGACAACTTTCAAACCCGAATCTTGAACCCATATCTAAACCAGAATCCGAACTGACAACTTAGCTCATCAAAGATAGGTTTTGTGAATAACTGATAGTGTTGAATTACTTAAATCCTATATACTCTGGAGTAAGAGAATTCATTCCTAGAGATAGGTAACCAAAAGTGCATGCTACTATAATGGCTACATGGGATTCACCATCTTCCAAGATTTTTGCAAGACCAAAATCCAATACATGTGACTCCACAATCTCATTCAGTGACATATTACTTGACTTAGCATTAGGGCATATAGTACTAGGGGAAAAAATCACAATGTAAATAAGTCAAACCTCAAGTTACTCTAATTACTATCTTTAGGAAGGTATTCTACTTTAGACACATCTCCTCCTTACCCTCACTACCAAATGCTTCACTTGATGAGTTTAATTATTGGGCTTCCTATACACAACATAATTTAACCTTTTAAAATAACATAATACTTCCAATCAAATTATTGCATAAGTAATAAAGTATTATAAACAACTTACCTCAAATTCATGACTAGTGATTAATTTGTCCCCTTGATCTATCATATGTTGTTAAAGGCATTGGGAACCATGTAGTAAAGTATATTTCAGGTCTGTTGGGAGTTCCCTTTGATCTTCAACTTGCAGATTTATACTTTGATGGATAACCTAATATAACTTTGACTCTATCACCACTCCAAAGTCTACAAGGAAGAGGGCCAATTAACAAGGATCAAAAGAGATCCTCCTACACTTTGAGCCTTAATGCTTAGGCGGGTGTACCCTTGATTCACTTCTGAAAAGGAATCCAAAATGTTATATCAATATACTCATTACTAACTGATGTAAGATTTTATCATTTGAATATGTGTGTGTGTGGTTGACAACAATGAAATGCTTCTAGAGGATGGACCAGTGCCTTAACCTAGGGCAAAGAGTCACCCAATTACATACATCAACTGAATACCTTAATTCAAACACAATTGAATCCAGGATAAGTGCTTTGCCTATTACTCCTCTCCCTTAGACACAAGGACATCAGATTCCTGCTTGGTTGCAAACTCACTGAACCCACCTAAAAGACTTTAATCCTAACTTTGTTAGGAACTCAAAGATGACTTCACAATACTTTTTGTTTACCATATGCTAATACACTTTGTGACACTAACATATATTTTCTTAGAACCGAAACAAGAAGACATACACAAATGCAACATTGGAACTCAATAACATTCTCATTAATATATTCAGAATCAATACACAATTAGAACAACACAAAGATAGGAAAAGACACAAAATACAGCTCCTCTATCAGTAAAACACCGTGAACAACCAGCCTGGGACCAAAGAAAAGTTTTGGAACCCACACAAAATCAAAATTTCTACAATATATACTCCCTAGTCATCTTGGAATCCTCAAAGAGAATGCAACAAGCTATGGATGACTTAGGGTTAGGGTTTCAACCACCCAACCAACTAGAAATGGTCACAAATTAATTGCAGGGGAAGAAAACTAGTCGGCCAAGCCTGAGAAAGATTTTCACTCATGATAGGTCTCTGGGAAAGTACTGCAAATTATGAAAAAATCAAATTGTCAACCCTTTCTGGCCACCTGCAACATGCCTCGAGCACAAAACCACATAGTACAAACCCTACAAACAAACACGGCACACCCTAGACCACACTACAATAGCAAACAGATCATTTCCCACCAGCTCCAGTCACATCTGCATTGAATTCTAGTCCTTCCTGTAGCAAGAAACCCTTCAAAAATTTGAATTTGAAAAACAACGGTCACCCTATGGTGCTTGTAGTGAATCGGCAGTCCACGTTTGAATCTGAAACAACTTTAAGTCCTGACTGTTAGATCCTCATGTTTCACGGTCTTTTAAACCTTAACTTGACTGCCACCCTGGGTTTACTTTAAGCGAACACGCGACAAAGCATATCCTGTTCGTGGGATGAAAATATTAACCCACCTTTAACCTTGCAAACTAGCAAGTGCAGGAAAACACTAACCTCGGCCCCACATCTAGCGAACTAGGGACAAAAGGTCACCACCAGTTTGTGAAACATTTTATCCATCTGCCAGAAAATTTAGCGATTACGCGAACACTTGTTCACTGAACCACTAAAATAATTAGACAACCGTCTTCATTTCACGCGAACAAGTGAAACCTTTATAAATTTTTTGGCCACTAAACACTTATCCCAACTGCCAAAAGATTGAGAAACTTTGACCGGGCCCACATCAGGAAGATTGACGGCCATGTGAAGTTTGCAAAGACTTCCAAGATTCTATCAGATTTCATGCCCACCGTCGAATTGAGAATCTCCTCCCTACACTAACAACCCTCTGACATGACACAAAATCAACGGTCATCACAAGATCTTAAGCTTTTGACACACTCGATGAGATCATACACCATTCGTCGATTCACTAATAGGATCAGGACCCACTGACACATCTGGAAACCAGGTCCCACTGACAACAAGCCACTATGCAGATACATGGACAAATCAAATGGTGCCAACTATGCATATGTGTCAAGAGACCCACCTTTCTTCCTTATGAGAATCAACGGTTGTTGCTATACCGCTGCATTAAAGGTCGAGAATATTTCATTAATGGTATAACGATAGCCACAAGATTAAAATGGACTTTAACCTACCTAAATGCCAAGAAGACCGGTCCCACTGATAGGATTCCACCTCATACCATGTGGACCAATAAAAAACCTCCAAATCAGAAAACCTGGCAAGTGGACCCGCATGAGAAAAAGGCTACGTCATACAAAGAATCAACGGTTGTCTCAAGATCTTATGTGTCTAACACATCACTTGAGAAGATACGCTCACCGTTAGATGGAGATGGTGTCAGAGCTGGGCTGAGGGAAAATAAAGGTTGTCGAAACATAGGAAAAAAATAAAGCATGACTTAGGGAAAATATTTCAGCAGGGAACTATAGGAAAATATTAAAGGCCGCCGGGGTAAAGACTTAGGAAAAATTTAAACGGGGCCAAGCAAAAATATAAAGCACATGCAAAATAGAACCCTTAAGTGACCCACAAAAAGTAACATCAAAATAGAATAAGGCCAGGTTTTAGACAAAGGGTTTTTGTATGCAACGGCTATATTTTCAAATATTTGAGCTAGGGCTAAAGGCAGAGACCCAAAATGGACTATAGAGACCAGGGGAAAAGGGCTAGAGCAATGAAAATTTTTGCACGTGCTAACAAGGTCCTCGTTTGAATATTCATTTTAAAATTGGTGAACCTGCATTAACAGAGATAACCAAATTTATAAGTTATAATGACTCATAAAATATAATTAACTCACACCTTTGTCAATGAATATTTTTCCTAAAATGGACAAGGGTGGAAAGCATCAAAGTTCCCGTTGGTGAAAATGGTATGATATTTGGACTATGTCAATAATATATGACTTATTGACATCATTCAACTTTATTATCATTCCCTCTTTTCATTGAAGCTTGAGCATGCAATAGATATAATATTGAAATGGAAAAAAAATAAAAAAAGTATTACAGTTTTATTAATCTATTCTTTTTGGGAATAGATGCATTGGAAAACTTGAAGATAAACAAACACAATTTTAAAAATTACAAGTCCTTTAATAATACCAATATTGAGAATTTGAAATTACAATCTTTAGTACTTTTCTAGGAAATAATTTAATAACTATTATATTGCTAGATACATCAAAACCAAAATTCATAAATCTAAATACATATTACTTAAAATAGATATCTTGAATTATTTTATTAACTTCTTTGATATCAGGGGAAAGTGAAGGACAATGCAAGCTCCAAAACATAAGAAGTTACTACTTCTCCTTTAGAGAAATCTAAAAGAAAAAATTTGTAGACTGTTATGTTGGAATCAAAACATACACAAAGGAGGAACCTTGCAAAGGTTGTCAATTTTGACATTACACAAGTTTCTAAAAAAATTTCAATAAACCATTTTTGTGCATATTTTGCAACCATTACAGTCCATGACACCACATCTCTTTGAGGCATTTGATCAAACAACTCACGTTCCTTGTCTATGCTTCAACATTTTAGACATATACCAAGGTAATTATAACTAAGATTGAAAAATAATTGTATCCTTTATGCCTTGCTAAATGTCCAAAGGCAAGGAGGATGCTGGAAAAGGTTGTGGAATTTGACTTAACACCTAAAAATAGTGTTTTCCTGGAAGTTTCTAAAGACATTACCCAACTCAGTCAAAGCTTTGCAAATTATCTAGGTATTTAAAGTGGCCCAAAATTCATCCTTATTGGGAAGAAGAGCTTATAGGCCGTGTTACTTTCATAACAGTACTTTTCATGGAGTATTCCACACAAAACTAACATATTCTACCTTAAATTTGTCAAAACCAATGGCCAACTTATTCACTGCAGCCTTAATTAATCAAAGTAACTCTTATAGCTTAGATCTATCTTATGGCCATCCCAATTTAATAAGTCATCTTCCACTATATATTTCTATCATCTATGGTAGAGGAGCTTGATGTTTTATCAGAAAGAATCCCTTTCAGCATAATAACAAAGAAGAGCTATTTGAGGCTAAGCTGATGAGAATGACATGCTTAGGGCTTCTCTTCCCATAAATAAAACCTTTGGAAAGTAAAACTTTAATCCTCACATAGTTTAGACAATTAATAAGTAAAGTTTTCTTTTTTAATTATCGATGACATGTGCCAAATGTGAAAAAACACCAAAATCTCACAAATTGCTCAGTTTAAACTTTAGATCAAGCATAACTAACCTGAAATGTCAAAATGGTCTAATTATGAAAGGGGAGATAGCAACAAACATGTTGGACTTAACAGATGCATTGCACTAGGTACTTGAAGCTCCACAAATAGTAGAAAGTACAAATGAATGTATCTAATCCCTACTTTACTAAGATCATTTTTTATTTCAAATAGTATCCAGGCTGAAGTGAGGAAGACCAATCTCAAAGATTGTGAGTTTAATGTCTCCTTTAAATTGTGCCTAAAATTATTTAGTAGTGAAGCCTTTGTAATGGAAACCAGTCTGGCTTGGGCTGAGTATGTATCATCAAAGAGGTTCAATAAAATATGTTAGTGGTGCCCTCTCTTCATTATAGTTCATCGACATTAGATGTTCTACACTCTTACCAAAATAATTGCTCCATTTTGCAATCATCATTAGTAAATTGTGTTTACTAACATAATAATTTATGCTTAGTTGTTACTTTAATTTGATTGACTGATGCACATAAAACATCATAAAGTGTGGAATAAAAAATTAACAACTTCTGATTATAAGCTTCAACAAGATTTTGCGTAAAAGATAGAGTGGGAGCTGCAAGAACAAAGATCCTAAAAGTTAAATTGAATTGGAGCAAGTTTCATGTGACTAATAGTTACCTAAACAATTAAAACTCAAAGATGTGTGCCCTTCTCATATCTTTTGGCTCCAAAGAAAGCTTCCTGTAGTGGACTGTCTATGTAGAAGTTATGGAAATAAACAAAACCTTGCACCTTGTGTATAGAAAATAATAATAAGCGTAG
Organism: Chamaecyparis obtusa; assembly: GCA_027943335.1. Taxonomy (NCBI): domain Eukaryota; kingdom Viridiplantae; phylum Streptophyta; class Pinopsida; order Cupressales; family Cupressaceae; genus Chamaecyparis; species Chamaecyparis obtusa. The sequence goes on from BSBK01006315.1 coordinate 157,776, forward strand.
TATACAAAAACATCCTAGTTGGATTTATGCAAACTAAGTAAAAAATACAATTTATTTGGTCTCAGTGAAAGAGACTATGGTTGAGTAGATGGGACATGAAGAGGCTCAAGGATTGATGTTTTCTCCAAGCATGGAGATGTGGTAGATTGAGGACACAACAACAGGGTACCTATGGAAGGTACAAATGATATTTTTGCAGGTGTATGCAATAAAGAGTATGATGATGCCAGTGGAAGGCAGTGAGCAGCAATGAATAGTGTACACTTTTCCAAGAAGTGGAAAACCCAAACTCAAGATGAAAGGAATGAGAAAGATCCAAGTGAAGGGAGGACAAGATAAGATAAGATGGCACAATAAAGATAGGTTCAAGCCTAAAGTTAAAATGAGGAATATATTTTTGATGGAGAAGCATCCTGGGTGTAAGAGCAATATTCTATCACCCAAAAATATTTATGGTTTCTTTTCAATAAGGGCTATCTTGTGCAGAGCTGCTATTTATGGAAACTTACTATTTTTAATAAGTTGGTCATATGATTTCAGAATGTTCTGATTTCACAGATGGAGGTTCATCTTAGAGATGTCAGCCTACCAATTGAGTTTCATTGTCATATCATCTATATTAGTGGAGAAATTGAGGTTTTTGGGTACCAAATCTTTGAGCTCAATTTTGAAGACTTTAGAGGCTCCGGGTCCCGATTGACCCCTGGTTGACTGGAGCTTGCGCAACTTAGGCATTGTAGATCACATCCTGGTGTTTCTGAAAAGTGGTTATAATAGAAAAATGGAGCTACGGTTAAAAAGTTATAGCCTCCAAAAGTTGGGCTACCTAAAAACACATTTTGTAATTATTTTGAGCCGACCCTATGTAAAAAGAAATGAAAATAAATTGATGTAGGAGCATCTTGGGTCCTTGGAAATCCTGTGTCACCAAAAAGAATTTGGAGTTTGTCTGTGTTAGGCCATTTTTATATCATGCAAAAAATCCTTTCAAATGGCCTATTGCCTTGGAATTTTTCTTGGTTTGTGCCCTGCCCTGTGTTCCTTGTGTTGTCACCAAGCTCTGGTCCAATCTGCATCTCTTAATGTGCAAAACCCATAAAGATTTTCAATTTCTAAGGTCCGCGGGAGCAAACTTGTAAAATTTGCCACAGTGTCGAAAACCCACTGTGTTTTAAAAAATCCACGTTGTTTTCGACCTCTGTGTTGTTTTCGACCTTGTGCTTCCTGTTTGGTTCGCTTATTTTTTGGCATCAGAAACCCTCGATGTTTTTAGCTTCCTTGTTTGCCTTTCGGTATGTTGGAAATTTTTATGTGTTTTCGATCTATGTGAAAACCCTGTGTGTTTTTGACACCGCACTTCTACCCTGATTAATGGTGTTTTCTCTAACTACACAAGTCCGACTATGTGGTGGGTCCAGCTTCTTTCCTATTGGCTGTCGCATGGCTGCATGTTAGATCTTTCTGACATGCGATCATGTGACCACCTGCCACGTGGCTGTGTGGGTCCCACTCCTGTGCGACTGCTTGGCGGTTTACTTCTCTAACAACGCAGGTGTGACATTGTGGGGCTAGATATCGAGGATCTACGGTCGGTGTATGATCACATGGAATATTCCTTACCCATGTGATCATGCACCCACCATCTGATTTGGTGCTGACGGTTTGTTCGCTTTGGGCCCAGTGTCGGATGTGGTGGTGTGGCAGCCATTGGTTGGCTGTCACATGATCGCATAGCCCATTCTTTGGCTATGCGATCATGCGACCGACCGACACATGTCCTTGTTCACGGTTGTGGAGTTGTGCCGTGGCAGGTTCCGGTGACAGTTTCTATGGCAGTTGCGATGGCAGTTTTCTTTTGGCTGGTGGTAACGGTGGTAGTTAGTGTTTGCGGGCTGGCGCATGTTCGCATAGCCCATTTCTAGGCTATGTGATCATACAATAGGGTGCCATGTGTCCATGGCAATGCGGTGGCCGTTGTAGTTTTCCTAGTGGTTATGTTGTTGGTTGCGGTGGGGGTGGCGGTTTCTGGTTGGACCATGCTGGTGGGAAGGTGAGTTTGAACGCGGGCTCGGGTTTGGATTTCTCGATGGTTGCGGTGAGTGGTGGTGTGACACGTGGCATTGGGTGGGCCTAGGTGGGGTCTTGGTTTTGGCAACAAAAACAAAAAGAGGTTAGCGGTGCCGATAATTTTAATGTGGTCACGCATTCGTGGAAAGATTGGAGGATTTGCTAGTTTTTCTGGCGATTGCACAAGCGGCAGTCGAGAAATCGTGAAGTGTTTAGCGAAGGCATGAAATGTTTAGCGAATTAGTGAAGGTCCTTTGTCGCCAATTCGCTAAGTCTGGTGGGGCATCTTCCGGGTGCTGAGGTGTTGATGTTTGATTGGCCGGTGGTGGAGCCGAGGATTTCTGAGGAAAGTTTGTGGTCAGCTTTGCATGGTTAGGAAGCTATCATCGCATGATCGCAAGGGCTATCTTTCGGCCATGCGATCATGCGACCAAACATGAATTGAGGCTCATTCCCTGTGGCGGTGAGAATTGATGACAGCATAGTTGCGCGGCTAAGAGTAAAATGTTAAGGAGCATAAAGCCCGCCAGATGCAAAGTAACCATTGCAGTTTCAAATTTGAATGTCTGTGAATTTCTAGCGACAGAGGGTACCATATTTTTATGGAATTGAATGCCAGATTAGACCCTGTTTGGTGAGAAGTGATTTGCAGTGTGGTCCTGAGTGCTTGGCAGTTGTTTGTAGAGGGCTTTCTACCGTGAGGAGTGATTGCAATCTTTTCTCGAGGTGTGTTTGCAGGTGGCCGTTTGTACTGGTTTCATGACAGTTCTTGGTTTTCTGTCCTGATCTCAATGTGCTCATAATTGCAGAATCTATTTGAGATTTCTTTCTCCAGGTTGCTTAGTTTCCTGTCCCTTGCAAGAATTTCTAATGTAATTTTGATTGGTTTGGTGGGGTGGTTGAATTCTTAACCTTCGTTACCTGTTGCTTGTTGCATCCTATTGGTTTAGGATTCCAAGGTAACCAGTGGTATAAAGGGTCAAAATTTTGACTGGTTCAGGGTTCCACTCTATTTGGTTCCTGTGGGAAGTAGTGAATTTTGTCGCCTTGTAGGAGGCTGAATAGAAGTTTCTGGTATCTTTTGTAGGTTATTGAAGTGGTAGTCTCATTTTCTTATTTGGACATGTACATGCCTCATCATACTTAATACAACTATTTCATGTTTACAAGTCTCTCCTTGGTGTCATTCATGTGAGTTTTGGATTTTCTGATCCATTGCACAAGGTTGTCTCTACATATGTTCTTGTCTTTAGTTCTTGATCTAGGATCAAGTGAAATTTGCTTTAGAAGGGACATAGATTTATTTGAATTGTCTACAGAAGGATTTTATAAGTAGTGGGTGGGCTGAAACAGTTGTGTTTATGGCTTTGAGTCTTTGACAGTAGTTTGTTCATGTTCTATATTTGCTTTTGATGATTTTCCCAATGGATAATGGCACTGATCAAGGATTAGTACATTCAGTTGAGTCCAATGTTTGATGGATTTTGGTTATTTCCTGCATATCTATATATCAATACCATTTCAAGTAATACCCTTCACAAGTCCATTTTACCTTGCATAGTAGAGTTGACTCAATGGATACCTGGTTAGTATTTAGTAGTCCTTTACTATGATCTGCTTTATGAATCCAGAAGTATAGGGTGTGTAGTGAGTTTGAATTCTATTTGGATTAGGTGTACCTGCCTTGGTTTTGCAGAGCCAGAAGAAAAAGAGGGCAGTCTTGTTCCTAGAGTTGGTCCAGTTACCCTAAGACCTCTTTTGATTTTGGAGCTAACCATTCCTAAAATCCTCTGAGGGTATACTGGCAGCTTGTTAGAGCATAAGAGTTTTTGAACACAAACAATATGTTGCTCGGTTTCTTCTTTAATCATGTCAGTCGGTAGTTGTTCGGTTTCCTTCGGTTACCGAGTGCGATAGGTTATCTCCTAGGTGGTTGGTTATCTCTGGTGCTCGATGTTGCTTATCTGCGGCTTGGTCATCCTTGTTCACTGATGGGCTTAGTTTTAGTTTTAGTTGAGGGTGACTTGTGCATTTTTTGAGGTTCCTTGTTTTTCCTAGTTGGTGGTCTGCTCTCCCAGTGATTTTGAATTCTCTCATGGGCACAAGTTACCCATTGTCCCCAACTAGACTCACTATTAGGCCATTTTTATGTCATACAAAAAATGCTTTCAAATGGCCTATTGCCTTGTAAGTTTTCTTGGTTTGTGCCCTACCCTATGTTCCTTGTGTTGTCACCAAGCTCTGGTCCAATCTGCATCTCTTAATGTGCAAAACCCAGAAAGATTTTCAATTTTTAAGGTCCACAGGAGCAAACTTGTAAAATCTGCCACAGTGTCGAAAACCCACTGTGTTTTCAAAAATCCACGTTGTTTTCAACCTGTGTGTTGTTTTTGACTTTGTGCTTCTTGTTTGGTTCGCTTATCTTTTGGCATCGGAAACCCTCGATGTTTTTAGCTTCCTTGTTTGCCTTTCGGTCTATCAGAAATTCCTGTGTGCTTTCGATTTGTGTGAAAACCCTATGTTTTTGACACCGCACTTCTGCCCTGATTGATGGTGTTTTCTCTAACTGCACAAGTCCAATCGTGTGGTGGGTCCAGCTTCTTCCCTATTGATTGTTGCATGGCTGCATGTTAGATCTTTCTGACATGCGATCATGTGACCGCCTGCCACATTGCCATGTGGGTCCCAGTCCTGTGCGGCTACTTGGTGGTTTACTTCTCTAATAGCATAGGTGCGACATTATGGGGCCAGAGATCGAAGAGCTATGGTCGGTGTATGATCACATAGAATATTCCTTACCCATGCGATCATGCGCCCACCGTCCGATTTGGTGCCAACGGTCTGTTCGCTTTGGGCCCGCTGGTGGATGTGGTGGTGTGGTAGCCTTTGGTTGGCTGTCACATGATTCCATAGCCCATTCTTTGGCTATGCGATCATGCGATCGGCTGACACATGTCCTTGTTCGTAGTTGCAGAGTTGTGCCGTGGTAGGTTCTTGTGATGGTTTCCCTAGCGATTGCGGTGGCAATTTTCTTTTGGCTGGCGGTAACAGTGGTGATTAGTGTTTGCAGACTGGCACATGTTTTCATAGCCCATTTCTAGGCTATGCGATCATGTGACAGGGCACCACATGTCCATGGCAATGTGGTGGCCATTGCGGTTTTCCTAATGGTTATGCTGTCGGTTGTGGTCGCAGTGGTAGTTTCTGGTTGGATCGTGCTAGCGGGAAGGTGAGTTTGAACGCGGGCCCGGGTTTGGATTTCTCAGTGGTTGCGGTGAGTGGTGGTGTGACACATGGCATCGGGTGGGCCCAGGTGGGGTCTTGGTTTTGGCGGCCCAGACAAAAAGGGGTTAGTGGTATCGACAATTTTAATGTGGTCGTGCATTCGTGGAAAAATTGGAGGATTCGCTAGTTTGTCTGGCGATTGCATGAGTGGCTGTCGGGAAGTCACTAAGTGTTTAGCAAAGGCATGAAATGTTTAGCGAATTGGTGAAGGTCCTTTGTTGCCAATTCGCTAAGTCCGATGGGGCATCTTCTAGGAGCTAATGTGTTGATGTTTGATTGGTCGGTGGTGGAGCTGAGAATTTCTCAGGAAAGTTTGTGGTCAGCTTTGCACGGTTAGGAAGCTGTCATCGCATGATCACAAGGGCTATCTTTCCATGCGATCATGCAACCAAACATGAATTGAGGCTCATTCCCTGTGGCGGTGAGAATTGATGACAACACAATTGTATACCTAAGAGTAAAATGTTAAGGAGCATAAAGCCCGCCAGATGCAAAGTAACCATTGCAGTTTCAAATTTGAATGTCTGTGAATTTCTAGCGACAGAGGGTACCATATTTTTATGGAATTGAATGCCAGATTAGACCCTGTTTGGTGAGAAGTGATTTGCAGTGTGGTCCTGAGTGCTTGGCGATTGTTTGCAGAGGGATTTTTACCATGAGAGGTGATTGCAATCTTTGCTCAAGGTGTGTTTGCAGGTGGCCATTTGTACTGGTTTCATGACAGTTCCTAGTTTTTTGTCCTAATCTCAATGTGCTCATAATTGTAGAATCTATTTGAGATTTCTTTCTCCAGGTTGCTTGGTTTCCTGCCCCTTGTAGTAATTTCTGATGTAATTTTGATTGGTTTGGTGGGGTGGTTGAATTCTTAACCCTAGTTACTCATTTCCTGTTGCATCCTATTGGTTTAGGATTCCAAGGTAACCAGTGGTATAAAGGGTCAAAATTTTGACTGGTTCAGGGTTCCACTCTATTTGGTTTCTTTGGGAAGTAGTGAATTTTGTCGCATTGTAGGAGGCTGAATAGAAGTTTCTGGTATCTTTTGTAGGTTATTGAAGTGGTAGTCTCATTTTCTTATATGGACATGTACATGCCTCATCATACTTAATACAACTATTCCATGTTTACAAGTCTCTCCTTGGTGTCATTCATGTGAGTTTTGGATTTTCTGATCCATTGCACAAGGTTGTCTCTACATATGTTCTTGTCTTTAGTTCTTGATCTAGGATCAAGTGAAATTTTCTTTAGAAGGGACATAGATTTATTTGAATTGTCTACAAAAGGATTTTATAAGTAGTGGGTGGGCTGAAACAGTTGTGTTTATGGCTTTGAGTCTTTGACAGCAGTTTGTTCATGTTCTATATTTGTTTTTGATGATTTACCCAATGGATAATGGCACTGCTCAAGGATTAGTACATTCAGTTGAGTCCAATGTTTGATGGATTTTGGTTATTTCCTGCATATCTATATATCAATACCATTTCAAGTAATACCCTTCACAAGTCCATTTTACCTTGCATAGTAGAGTTGACTCAATGGATACCTGGTTAGTATTTAGTAGTCCTTTACTATGATCTACTTTATGAATCCAGAAGTATAGGGTGTGTAGTGAGTTTGAATTTTGTCTGGATTAGGTTGACCTGCCTTGGTTTTGCAGAGCCAAAAGCAAAAGAGGGCAGTCTTGTCCCTAGAGTTGGTCCAGTTACCCTAAGACCTCTTTCCATTTTGGAGCTAACCATTCCTAAAATCCTCTGAGGGTATACTGGCATCCTATTAGAGCATAAGAGTTTTCGAACACCAACACTATGTTGCTCGGTTTCTTCTTTAATCAGGTCAGTCGGTAGTTATTCGGTTTCCTTCGGTTACCGAGTGTGATCGGTTATCTCCTAGGTGGTTGGTTATCTCTAGCGCTCGGTGCTACTTATCTGCGGCTTGGTCATCCTTGTTCACCGATGGGCTTAGTTTTAGTTTTAGTTGAGGCTGACTTGTGCATTTATATTGGATCATAGAATTAATGTTGGAATCCACCATTGGGAAGCGTGTGGTCCCAGATTTGACCATTACTTCTAATAATTATGGATTTGAAGGCCCCCTCACTTGGTAGCTTCTTGTATAAATGTAGATGTTTGGTTGTAGTTTAGGAGTCAATTTTTTATAGAAGATAGAAGGCACTAGATGAGAGATTGGTAGGAGATCCTCACATGCTTGAGGACTTCTGTAATTAATTGTAATATCAGGCCCTAATCGGGAAGGCCTTACAACCTGGCATGTATAATTCAAATTGATGAAAGTTAATGAAATATCTAGCATCCTCTCTCTCACCCTTGTTGTTTGTTGCTTCCGCATGTGTTTTGCAGGCTTGGATCATTAGGGTGCGCCATCCATTGGCACCTCTTGCTCCCTGCCCTTACGTAAGGTGGTATCAGAGTAAGGTGAGATCTTGATCTAGGTCTATGGATCTAGGTTTGCAGGTTCTTGTTGAAGCCTTGGTTGAATTATTGTGGGGTAGAAGATTGTGATCTGACCTACAATTGCAAAAGGTTGTGAAGATGGTTCATGGGAGGTGAAATGAAGATCTAGGATTGGCAGATATGCTAAGGCAGATTGCTGCAAGATTAGAAGCAGTGGAAACAGACCAAAGAAGAGGCAGACATGTTGAAGATGTTAGTGATGATGAAATTGAAGAAGAACAGGTGAATGCAGAACCCACACCTATTATAGATCAAGGTGAAGAAAGATTCTTGAAGGCTTTGACAAGTCTAAAGTCAACACCACATTTCAATCCCCCTGAGTATAGTGGAAAGCTAGATTTTGATGACTTGGTGGACTAGATCACTGAGATGGAAAAGTATTTTGAATATGAAAATATCCCTGAGGATAAGAAGGTGAAGATTTCAAGCACTAAGTTGAAAATTCATGCATCCTTATGGTGGGAACATCTGCAATTAGATAGGAAAAGGAAATGAAAAGATAAAATCAAGATAGGGAGTAAAATGGTCAATAAATTGAAAGGAAAGTTCTTACCCTGTGACTATCAGATTAACCTAGTTTGGTGAATGCAAAGTTTGAGACAGAAGGATAGCTTGGTAAAAGAGTATACTGAGGAATTCTATAGACTAGATATCAGATCTAGACATGATGAAGATGATGTGGAAAGAATTGGTAGATACCTGAATGGTTTGAGGGTTTCCATGCAAGAGGAGATTAGTATGGTCAAGTTGGAGAACATTGAAGAGGCTTATCAATTTTATTTGAAAGCCAAGGAGAAACTGAACAAGAGACATGAGAAAAGATAGAGAGGTCGTGGTGGTAGATTCCATAGAGGAAGAGGTAGATCTAATGGTGAAAATGGTAGATCTGAACTAGAAAAGACAAATTTGGACAAAGGCAAGACCAAGTGGAAAGGTGAAAGTTCTAAAGGCAGAGGCAGTAACTACCAAGGTGGTTATGGTAGAGGAAGTTTCTGAGGAACTTGTTATAATTGTGGAGAAGAAGGACATAGATCTTTTGAATGTACACAGGCTAGTAAGAAGGTTGGTAGTAGTAGAAATGTTGTAGTGCAAGAAGATCCGGTAAGTAAAAGTTTGTTCGAGACTAGATGTAGAGTTCCTGACAAAGTTTGGAAGGTAATCATTAACAGTGGTAGCTCAGAGAACCTAGCATCTAAAGAGATGGTCACAAAATTGTAGTTGGAAAGGTTGGTACATCCAAAGCCCTATCAGATTTCATGGATTGAGGATGAGCATACACTCTTGGTAAGTGAACAATGTTATGTGGACTTGAAGATTGGAAAGTACTATGATGAGGTGTTATGTGATATCATGCCTATGGAGTATTGTCATATTTTGTTGGGTGGACCTTGGCAATATGATAGACATGCTATATATGATGGAAAATTGCATAAGTATACTATTGTGGCTGATGGAAAGAAACAAATCTTGTTACCATTGATGGAAGAACTTGTTAGTAATGTTTGCACATCTATAAAAGTTTGTTTGATGGAAGGAAGAAAGTTTGTTAACTCTTTGAAGAGGGATGATGTATGTTTTTTTGTGATTCCTAACAAATCGAATGAGAAAATAGGAGAAAATCTCCCTAAGAAAATTTATAAGTTACTCACTGAGTATAGTGATATCATTTCTGATAATGTACCTGATGTTTTTCCTTGAAAAGAAGCATTGATCACTGTATGGATCTAATCTCTAGAGCTAGTTTACTAAATAAGGCACCTTATCAGATAACACCTACCGAGAACCAGGAATTGAACTGACAGATTCAAGAGTTACTAGAGAAAGGTTTGATCAGAGAAAGTTTGAGTCCTTGTGCAGTACCTTCTGTATTGGCACCGAAGAAGAATGGAGAATGGAGAATGTGTACTGATTCCAGAGCAATCAATAAGATAATAGTGAAGTATAGGTTTCCTATACCAAGAATGGATGACATAATGGACAGTTTGACTGGAGAAAAGTATTTCACAAAGGTTGATTTAAAAAGTGGATATCATCATTTTAGAATCAGAGAAGGAGATGAATGGAAGACTGCTTTCAAGACAAAAGAAGGTTTGTATGAGTGGTTGGTTATGCCTTTTGGTTTAACTAATGCACCGAGTACTTTTATGAGATTGATGAATGAAGTTTTGAAGAAATTCTTAGGTAAATTTGTGATTGTATATCTTGATGACATTCTGATATTTAGTAAGACCTGAGAAGAACATTTGTTTCATATTAGACAAGTGTTTTAGAGATTGAACGAGGAAAAGTTGCTGATAAATCTAAAAAAGTGTTCATTCATGAAAGAAGAAATTGTGTATCTAGGATTTGTTATTTTAGTTGATGGTTTGAAAATGGATCCTGAAAAGGTTGAAGCTATTTTGAATTGGCCTATAACTATGAATGCTAGTGAGGTAAGATCATTTCATGGTTTGGAAATTTTTTATAGAAAGTTCATAAGGAATTTCAGTTCAATTTGTAATGCTCTAACTAAGACTATGAGAGGAGACAAAAGAGAATTCAAGTGGACACATGGAGCTGACAAAAGTTTTGAGACTCTGAAGTAGAATGTTGTTGAATTACCTATTTTGGCATTACCTAATTTTAGTAAATTATTTCAAGTAGAATGTGATGCAAGTGGAAGTGCAATTGGATCTATGTTGAGTCAAGAAGGTGAACCTAATGTTTTATTTAGTGAAAAGTTGAATGATGCTAGAAGGAAATATTCTGTGTATGATCAAGAATTCTATGCTATTGTTGAAGCACTGAAGAAATGGAGACAATATTTCATACTGAGTGAATTTGTGTTGTATATTGATCATAAGGATTTACAATATTTGGGTAGTCAGAATAAGTTGAATTAGAGACATATGAAATGGGTTGAGTATTTACAGAGTTATACATTTGTGATAAAGCATAAGAGTGGAGTCACTAACAGAGTTGTTGATGCATTGAGTAGAAGGATATCTTTGATGATTGAGATGAAAATTGAATTTCTTGGTTTTGATGAGATGAGAAGTTTGTATGAAAATGACCCTTATTTTTATAAGCCATGGAGAAAGTGCAGAGCACCTATTCAAGATCAACAAGACACTAAGTGGGATGAATATTTTATTTAGGAAGGTATGTTGTTCAAAGGTATTCAATTGTGTATACCAAGAAGAGTAATGAGATCTAATATGATAAAGGAGAAACATAGTAGTGGTTTGGCTGGACATTTTGGCATTGATAAGACATGGAATTTGTTGAAGGAAAAGTACTTTTGGCCATAGTTGTATAGAGATGTTCAGAAATTTGTGAAAAGTTGTGGAATTTGTCAAGTTGCAAAAGGAGTAAGTCAGAATACTGGGTTATATACACTGATTGTTGTTTCTGAGAAACCTTGGATTGACATCAGTATGGACTTTATTCTTGGCTTACCGAAGACAGTAAGAGGTAATGATACAATATTTGTTTTCATGGATAGATTTTCTAAAATGGCACATTTTATACCTTGTAGAAAGACATCAGATGTAGTACATGTAGAAAATCTTTTCTTTAAGGAAATTGTTAGATTGCATGGATTACCGAGGAGTATTATGTCTGACCGAGACAATAAATTTGTTGGATACTTTTGGAAAACACTTTGAAAGAAATTTGGCACTGAGTTTAAATATAGTTCTACATTTCACCCACAAACTAATGGATAGACTAAAGTTGTGAACTAAAGTTTATGAAATCTGTTGAGATGTTTCGTTGGAGACACACCAAGTAATTGGGATTCTGTGTTGGCACAAGCAGATTTTTCATATAATAATTCAATGAATAGGAGTACTGGAAAGACACCATTTGAGATTGTGAATGGAACACAACCACGAGGAATATCTTAGTAAAGTTTGTTAAGTACATGAAGATGTGAAGCTAAAGATGGAAAATAGTAATCAAAAATACAAAGACAGAGATGACAGATCTATAAGACATAAGACTTTTGATGTTGGTGATGAAGTGATGGTTCATTTGAAGAAAGGTCGATTTCCTATTAGAACATATGGAAAGTTGAAGATGAAGAAGTTTGGACCTTGCAAGATTTTGAGGAAATTTGATAGCAGAAATGCATATGAGATAGAGTTACCTAATGACATGGACATATCACCAATTTTCACTATTTCTTATTTATATGAATATCATGAACCCAATGAAGAAGTAACAGTACTGACAGAATATCCTTAGAAGCATAATGATGAGGTTGAAAATATTTTGAAGGAAAGACTTGGCAAGAGCACAAGATGAAAATAGTATATGGAATATCTATTTAAGTGGAAGGATAGACCGATGGAAGATAGTTAATGGATTTCACAATCTGAGTTGGATGCAACTCAGACTAGGCATATTAAATGATTCTAAGAATCATTTCAAAATAACCCCAGGTGTTTGATGCAGGAGCATCTCGGGTCCTTGGAAATCCTATGTCACCAAAAAGAATTTGGAGTTTGTTTGTGTTGCTCAGTTTCTTCTTTAACCAGGTCAGTCGGTAGTTGTTCAATTTCCTTCGGTTACTGAGTGCAGTCAGTTATCTCCTGGGTGGTCGATTATCTCTAGCGCTCGATGTTGCTTATCTATGGCTCAATCATCCTTATTCACCGACGGGCTTAGTTTTAGTTTTAGCTGAGGCCGAATTGTGCATTTATATCGGATCATGGAATTCATGTTGGAATCCATCACTGGGAGGCATGTGGTCCCATATTTGATATTTACTTTTGTTAATTATGGATCTGAAGGCCGACTCATCTTGGTAGCTTCTTGTATAAATGTAGATGTTTGGTTGTAGTTTAGGAGTCAATTTTTAATAGAAGATAGAAGGCATTAGATAAGAGATTGGTAGAAGATCCTCACATGTTTGAGGACTTCTGTAATTCATTGTAATATTAGGCCCTAACCAAGAATGCCTTACAGCCTAACATGTATAATTCAAATTGATGAAAGTTATGTTGGAGATTTGCCAGCAGGCCAGTACTGACTGTATGTTTGTCATTGATTACAACATATGGAAAGTAGCATGCGTTGAATTATTATGCAATAATCCTTTAGTATATGTTGCATGGACATGATATCAACATGATATCATGGGCGCAGAGGTTAATTGTTAACACATGCAGTTATATAGCAGCTAGTGTCAAGAAGTGTTTCTGACAGAGTAACAGGCAGTGTTCTATGTGTGGTTGTCCATACAGTTATCATGGGGCCATGCACCCTTGGATTTATGATGTAGAAATGTTAGTGATGTTTTAGTTATGGACACATAGTCTGATGTTGAACACAACTAAAGTTATGCAGTTCCTATTCGCTAGTAGTAGTTTCCTATGTTTGTTCAGGACAGCCGACATAGATTTCATTAGTTCTTGAATTGCGCCTATCTTGAGGGTATGCACCCTTGGATTTAAGCTTAGAGAAGAGTTATTGATGTTTAGTTAAGAGTGCATGAGTTAATTCAAATTAAGGAGAAAGATCTAGTTATTTTGGTAGAGCTGACAGTGTGTAGCGTACGTCTACAATTATCTTATTTGGACAGGTCCCAGAATGTGTTGCGTGCATAGTAGAGCTGAAAAAATGTCTATTGGAGTTTGTTATGGTTTCTGTTTTATGATTTCAAGGTGGTTCTAATAGGCCAACCTTATGTTATCATTTAGAGGAAAGATATTTATAGGCAGTCATTTGTGATTGTTGAAGTGTGGCCAATGTTTGATTAAGAAGAGAAAAGTAGAGTGTGCGAAGTGTTGAGCCATCAGAAGAAGGTATATGTGACCAAGTAGAGTATTTTTTCTATACATTGGAACTAATCTAGATATCAGGTCAAAGCGTAGTTCACTAAGATCCATATATAGTGTGTATCTGTTATTCAGAAGGTTGTAGCCTTCACCCCTTTGAGTAGTGAGCTCTTGGACAGTGCGTCCTCTCCCCTAACAATGACAATTATAAAAGACTCCTAACAGGGTCTGACCCTTATCTAGGTCTACTGTACTTAATATATTGTAAAGATATTCCTAACAAGGTAAAAGATCTTCTAGCAAGGATCATAATACACTAGTACAGAATATTAGTAGGTGTTAATTCCCACCAAGGTTTTTAACTATTTGGGTTTCCCCGTAACCAAAATATTGTGTTGTTTTCAAGTGTTCTTTCATTGTGTTTATGATTTATGTTTAATTATACTTAATTGGATAAAGAATTGAAACTTGTAGATAACTGATTCACCCCCCCCTCTCAGTTATCTCTTGGGACTATTCCTAACAAGTTAATGAAAGATCTAGCATTCTCTCTCTCACTCTTGTTGTTTGTTGCTTCCGCATGTCTGTTGCAGGCTTGGATCATTCGGGTGTACCATCCTTTGGCCCCTCTTGCTCCCTGCCCTTGCATCATAAATTAAGTCTTAGGGAAGTCGGCCATAAGAGCTAAATTTTAGGAACCTTCTCAAGTGATGGAAATTACCTATATAAGAAAGGTTTGTAGTGTTGTCTAGAGAAGTTCTAGGTAGTAGATCTAGGTAATGATTCGAGGCTTTGTCATACAAAATATTGTAAGGGAAAATGCCCATGTGGCTTTGCATATTGTAATTCTGAAATTTGTAATTCCACATTTATGGAGATAATAAGAAGCCCATTTCCTGTTCTTGCAAATTGTTGTTGTTTCTCTATTTCTGTTATGTGTTTGTGGTATTAAGGGGAGCACCATTCATCAATTGGTATAAGAGCAATAATTTCAAAGTGTGTAAATAGATTGTTGACTATGAGGTAGCTTGCACTAGGACTATGGTTAGGGTTTAAGAGAGTAACTAAAAAATGCCTCCACAAAGGGAATGTGGTAGAAGAGCTGGTGGTGTGACACCTAAGGTTAGAGCGCTCTAGAGACAAGTGAAAGCATTGCAAGAAGAGATTCATAGAGGAATTAATCTTAATCTCAGAGATGAAAGTGAGGATGAAGTTGAAGGAGGAAATTCTAATCAAGAAGCAGAAGGTGAAATTATGAACCAAGAGGAAGAAGGCTTTTTCGGGCCATTTCCAAGATCAGGAAAAGACCTAAGATTGAGGTTCCTGCATTTTTAGGAAACCTTAACCCAAAGGAGCTGATCAACTAAATCAATGAATTAGAAGAATATTTTGAGTATGAAGAAATCGAGGATCCTGATTGGATCAAGTTTGTGAAGGCCAAAATGAAGGGTCATGCGAAGATCTAGTGGCAAGAGATTCAATTGGAGTGAAATAGAAGAGAAAAGGACAAAATCACAAGATGGGATCAGATGGTGGATAAATTAAAGTGACGGTTCATTCCTATTGATTATGAGCTTGACCTACTGAAGGAAATACAAAATTTGAAGCAGGCAGGAAGATCTGTTCAGGGGTATATGGAAGAGTTCAAATCAAATCCTCATCATAATAGGCCATGCGGAAGCTAATAAGGAGAAAGTTATCCATTACCTTAATGGGTTGAGGCCGAGCATTCAAGAGAAGTTGAATTTGGTTCGAATGAACAATATTGAAGATGCATACTAGTTTGTACTAAAAGTAGAGGAAAAACTAAACAAGAAGTTTGAGAGAAGATAAAATGGAAGAGGTTGTGGTGGAAGATTGGGTAGACGGTCATATGGAGGCTGAAATGAAGATCCAAAAAAAAAGGATGAGGCTAGTAGTAGTCAAAATCAGAGAGGAAACAATTCCAATCATTTCCATGATCAGAATAATAGAGATTAGAGAGGAAGAGGAAGAGGACAAGGTTCAAGAAGAGGAGGCTTCTGTGGAACATGTTTTCACTATGGAGAATAAGGTCATAGGGCATATGAGTGTCCTCAACACCAAGGAAGGACAGATAGGAAAATTGAAGTCCAAGATAGAGTTGCACATGTAGATGACGATGCTAGATCATCATATTTTGAAGATGTTAAAAGAGGAGAGATGGTAATTAACAGAAGAGTCATGTTGAGTGGTGAGAATGAACCTAAGCAAAGGAGGAGCCTAATTCACACTAGGTGCAAGTGTGAGAATAAGTGTTGTGATGCGATTATCAATAGTGGAAGCAATGACAATTTAGTGTCAGCAGAGATGGTCACAAAGTTGAAGCTCAAGAGACAGAAACACCCACATCCATATCGGATTGCCTGGGTGCAGGATGACCATAAGGTCATGGTCAATCAATAGTTCCTAGTAAAGTTCAATATTAGCAGATACCATGATGAGGTACTAGGTGATATCATACATATGGATGCATGTCATATGTTTTTGGGTAGACCATGGCAGTTTGACAAGCATGTTTTACATGGTCATGAAAATACCTATTCCCTCACGAAGGATGGAGTGCGACATAAGCTAAATCCATTGAAGGACACAAAAGAAAAAGGTATGTGGTAATGCAAGAATAAGTTTTGTTGATGGAATAAAATTCCTAGAGGGTATGAGGCATGAGCATGTGTGTTTTTCTTTAATTCTAAAGTTGGTAAAGAGGAAGTAGAAGATGTACTCGTAGAAGTTGCAGATCTATTGAATGAATTTCAAGATATTGTATCCTATAATGTACCTGATGGATTACCACAAGTAAGGAAGATCATTCATTAGATGGACTTGATTTCAGGAGCCAATTTTCCAAATAAGGCAGCACACAGAATGACACTAGTAGAAAGTGAAGAGTTGAATAGACAAATACAAGAGTTGTTACAGAAGGGGTTGATTTGGGAGAGCCTAGGTCCATGTGCTGCACTAGTAGTATTAGCACCAAAGAAGAATGAATAATGGAGGACGTGTATAGATTAAAAAGAGCTATCAACAAGATCACAATCAAGTATAGATTTTCATTACCGCAGATGGATGATATTATGGATTATTTAAGTGGAGCTATGTATTTCTCAAAGATAGATCTGAAAAGTGGATATCATCAAATTTAGATTAGAGAAGGAGATGAATGGAAGACTTCCTTCAACAAAAAAGAAGGATTGTATGAGTGGTTAGTCATGCCTTTTGGGCTAACCAATGCACCGAGAACTTTCATGCGGCTCATGAATGAGGTTCTGAAGAAATTCTTGGTAAGTTTCTCATTGTTTACCTAGATGATATTTTTATCTTTAGTAAGACATTGGAGGAGCATATGATGCATATTTGTATGGTGTTTGAGAAGTTAAGGGAAGAGAAATTGTTGATTAATTTGAAGAAGTGCATTTTAGTGAAGAAGGAATTAGTGTATCTTAGATTTGTAGTTTCATTAGAAGGTCTAAAAATGGACCAAGAGAAAGTGAAGGCTATTCTTGAATGGCCTTCTCCAAGGAGTGTAACTGAGGTAAGATCTTTTCATGGTTTGGCTAGCTTTTACAAAAAGTTTATTAGAAATTTTAGCAGTATTTGTGGACCCTTGACTAAAACATTGAGATGGGATAGAAAAGAGTTCAAGTGGACTAATGGGGCAAATAAGAGTTTTAAGTTGTTGAAACATAAAGTTACAGAACAACCCATTTTAGCATTTCTAGATTTTAATAATATTTTTCAAATAGACTATGATGCTAGTGGTACTGCAATAGGAGTTTTTATGAGCCAAGAAGGTAAACCTATTGCTTATTTCAGTGAGAATTTAAATGATACCAAGAGAAAATATTTTGTTTATGATCAAAAATTTTATACTATAGTTCAAGCATTAAAGAAGTGGAGACATTATTTGCTTCCTAAGGAGTTTGTTTTGTATACTAATCCTCAAGATTTGCAATATTTGAATAGTCAAGGAAAATTGAATCAAAGGCATTTAAAATGGGTTGAGTTTTTGCAGAGTTACACATTTTTTTTGAAACACGAGAGTGGAAAGTCTAATAGGGTTGTAGATGCTCTTAGTAGAAGGAATTTTTTTCTCATAGACATGTAGATTGAGGTGGTGGGGTTCAAGGAAATCAAAAAAATTTATCTGGAGGATCCTGATTTTGGAGAAGCTTACAAAGCTTGTAAAGAACCTGTTACTCTAGATAGAATGAAGTGGTTGGATTTCATCATTTAGGATGATATGCTATTCAGAGGGAGCTAGTTGTACATTCCACGAAGCTCTATAAGGGAGAATCTGATCAAGGAGAAGCATAGCAAAGGATTGGTTGGAAATTTTGATCGTGATAAAACCCTTGCTTTGGTTAGTGAGAATTATTATTAGCCACAATTGTAGCAAGATGTCAAGAAATTTGTATAGAGTTGCAAACTATGTTAGATAGCAAAGGGAGTAAAGTAGAATACAGGGTTGTATCAGCCATTAGATGTACTAGAGAAGCCTTGGGAGGATATCAGTATGGATTTTGTTCTTGGTTTACCAAGGACTCAGTGGGGACATGATTCAAGTTTTGTGGTGGTTTATAGATTTTCAAAGATGTCACATTTCATTCCCTAAAAGAAGACTAATGATGTTGTTCATGTAGCAGAATTGTTTTTCAAAGAACTGGTGAGACTACATGGTTTGCCAAAGAGTATAGTTTCTGATTGGGACACTAAGTTTGTTGGATATTTCTGGCGCACATTGCGGAAGAAATTAAAGAAAATTTTGAAGTTCAGTTCATCACATCATCCACAAATAGATGGACAAATAGAGGTGGTGAATAAGAGTTTGAGAAATTTGCTAAGTTTTTTGGTTGGAGATAAGCCAACAGGATGGGATTTGATTTTACCATAGGTGGAATTTGCATATAATAATTCTATCAATAGGAGCACTGGTAAATCACCATTCTAGATTATATATGGAAGTAGTCCCAAAAATGCATCTGAGTTGAGGAAGATAAATAATAGAGAAATAAGTAGTGCTGAAGTTGAGGATTTTGCCAAACATTTGAAGAACATCCATGAGGAGGTGAGGAAGTACATTACCAAGATGAATGCATAGTATAAGGCTAAGGAAGATGAGAAAAGAAGGCATAAGGAATTTCAAGTTGGAGATGAAGTCATGGTTCATTTGTGGAAGGAGCGATTTCTAGTTGGTACATATAACAAGTTAGAAATGAAGAAGTTTGGCATGCAAGATATTGAGGAAGCATGGTTCAAGACATGCCTATGAGGTGGAATTGCCTACTGAGCTGAATCTTTCACTATTATTTAATATTTAAAATTTAATAGAGTATCATGAAGGGGGAGTTGAAAATGAGATCACAAAAGCATAGTTGAGTATTCAAGCAACTAGTTCAGATACCAAGGAGATTGAAGATATACTGGATAGTCCTATTGGTAGAAGAAAAAGGAACAAGACATATGAAGAATATCTAGTCAAATGGAAAGGACAACCTATTGAACATTCATCATGGCTGACAAGGGAGGAGTTTAACCATCTTGGTTTTCATCTTCACACCTGAGTCGTGATAGAGTCACTTCTCAAATTACCCTGGGTGTCTGGTGCAGGAGCATCCTGGGTGTAAGAGCAATCTTGCATCACCCAAAAATAATTTTGGTTTCTTTTCAATAAGGGCTATCTTGTGTAGAGTTGCTATTTATGGAAACTTACTATTTTTAGTAAGTTGGTCATATGATCTCAGAATGTTCTGATTTCATAGATGGAGGTTCATCTTAGTCATATCAGCCTACTAATTGAGTTTCATTGCCATATCATCTATATTAGTGGAGTTATTGAGGTTTTTGGGTACCAAATATTTGAGCTTAATTTTAAAGGCCTTAGAGGCCACTCCAGATTGCAATCGACCCCCAGCTGACTAGAGCTTGTGCAAGTCAAGCACTATAGATCACATCCTGGCATTTTCGAAAAGTGTTTATAATAGAACAACGAAGCTATGGTTAAAAATTTATGGCCTCAAAAATTTGGGCTACCTAAAGACATTTTGTAATTATTTTGAGCCGACCCTATGTAAAATGAAATGAAAATAAATTAATTCTTAGGGAAGTCAGCCTTAAGGGCTAAACTTATGGAACCTTCTTGGGTGGTGGAAATTACCTATATAAGAAAGG
The DNA here is from genome assembly GCA_027943335.1 of Chamaecyparis obtusa. Lineage (NCBI taxonomy): Eukaryota > Viridiplantae > Streptophyta > Pinopsida > Cupressales > Cupressaceae > Chamaecyparis > Chamaecyparis obtusa. The sequence goes on from BSBK01006315.1 coordinate 177,547, forward strand.
TCTGTAGTGTTGTCTAGAGTAGTCCTAGGTAGTAGATATGGGTAATGATTCAAGGCTTTGTCCTACAGAATATTGTAAGGGAAAATGCCCATATGGCTTTGCATATTGTAATTCTGAAATTTGTAATTCCACATTTGTGGAGATAATAAGAAGCCCATTTTTTGTTCTTGCAAATTGTTGTTGTTTCTTTTTTTATGTTATGTGTTTGTGGTATTAACGAGAGCACCCTTCATTATTTTTTTTTTTGTAATGATTGGTTTTGCAGATGTTTCCAAGAGACTTCAAAAAATTTAAAAGTCAGGGGTACTATGGTACAAGAGCACCAAGGCTTGGAGGAACACCGAGGGGGTCACAAGGATGACCTTAAGGATTTGAAGATTGAAATAACCTATAAGGTCCTAAACCAATGTAATTTGGTGATTAGAGCCATTAGAATGTAATGAAAATGTAAAATGTGCAAAAATGCATAATGTTGCTAATATAGGCAAACTAAGGCTAGAAGGTTAAATACAAGGGATTAAGGGGTTTGGTAGTCAACTAGGTTGATAAGGATAGTAAAAGACCTTTTGAATGTGATTGATCACAATATGAAAAACAAAGGATGTAAAAGTTTCCAACTTGGCAACATAATCTAAACATTAACTCTATCGGCAGTTTAGAAGTAGTTGCAGTTGGTTCAAGGGTAGTTATGAAAGTTATTTGTCAGTTTTAAAGGAATATTTTGGTTCATAAGAACCTGAAAAATCCTAAATAGAGGAAGAGGGGTCAATGTAACAAAGATTTGAATAATAAAAGTTGAGATTCTCTCTAATTTCCATGTTCTATTCACTACTACAACTCATTTTTATTGTGCTTTTGAATTCTAAATACTAATAATTTTAAGATCTCATTGATTAAACATGTTTTTACAATGAATCAGGCCTATCTTGGTTTTTACAATATTCCATTTGATTGATTCTAGACAAAGATATATAGTAATTTGAATTGTACTATATTTTAAAACCATCAAATAGGGTAAACTGTAGCGTATGCAATGTGATATCTTTGCAGGGTTACATGGAATCCCACCTCATTGATGGCCATGAGGATGAGGATGGACATGCACAACAATATAGTGGTGTGGCAGAGAGACATGCAAAGTATGGGGCACAATTTGGTGCAATGAAGAGGTGACTATGACTATCACGATTTAAAGGGTAGTAAAAGTCCAGGTGTTAGGAATAAATGTTGAAGCCTTTGGTAGTCATTCTGTAGCAATGGTTGTTGCATTCATGGCTATGATTGTCATTGATGTCAACATAGTGATATTCTAGATTTTAGCAGAGAAGCAGGCACAGTTTTGTTTTGCGCACATGTTATATTGCAAATTGAGTTATGCACAGTTGATGGTATTTTCTTTGGTGTGTTATTAGTCTATGGTTAAGAGTGCAAAAATAAATTCATTTATTCATGAAAGTTATAAGCATTTTGGTGGAAGCAATATTCTGGTAGTGTCCCTGAGTAGCAATTTTTGGTAATCGGAGGATATCTCCTAATCGGGATGGAATCTGATAGTACATAGTTAAAGGGAAGTTTGAGACTCATTGGTAGTGACGTGGTTCACAGTGAAAACTTTGAGGTCACATGATTGCAAAGTTATTGTATCTGGAAGCTGACAGTTTTTATGTAATTTTGATGTAGCGTGTTGAAATTATTATTTTATATTTGGATGCTGACTCATTTGTAATTATTTGAGTGTGGTATAAAGGAAGGAATTTTTTCCTTGTTGTAATGGGATTGTAATAGTTGTGATATGAAATTGTGAAAGTTGTGATGTGAATATATGCACGAGATGAAGAATAGAGCTAATTCAGTGGTGAAGGAAGACTTGTGAAGTACAAAGATCTAGATTTGTGATCTTGTGTAGTAGAGAATGCGGTTTTGGCACAATGTGAAGTAGGTAACATATTTCATATTATTATGTTGAATAATCTTAAGATCTCTTGGACAGTGAGTTCAGAGATCTTGCCTTGAAGCTGATTGGGCAGTGGGTCCTTCTATCTTCCATAACTCCTAACAGAGTTAGAATCTTTTAACAGGGATTCAAAATCTCCTAACAGAGATTCATATGTACTGAATTTATTTCATAAGACTCCTAATAGGGTCCATCCTTTCATAAGGAACTTTCATATTAGTACATCATTTTGTGGGCATCATTCCCACTAGGGTTTACTCTTTGATCAAGAGGTTCCCTAGTTAACATATCTTATGTTATTGTGTCATTGTGTATGATTATCTTTCTATGGTTGGTTACTATATTGATTATATGGTTTAAAGCTATTGAATTTGATATTGAAGTTGATAAATGGTTTAATTATCAGATAACTAATTCACCCCCCCCCCCCCCCCCCCCTCTCTCAATTATCTTGGTGGTCTTTACTTTCTAACAATTGGTATTAGAGAGAAAGGTCCTTGAAAGAGAAGTTTAACAACTTAAGGAGATATGTGGTGAATTTTAGGAAAGAAATATCTAAGTTTGATGGAGTAAATTTTCACAGCTGGAAAGAAAAGATGATGACACATCTCTTGTGTTTAGGACCAAGTTATTGGTTGATTACAAAAAATGAGAGAACTATAATTGAAGAAGACAGTCTTGAATCAAGTTCTAAAGATGAGGTAGATCTATTCATTTGTAACATACTTGCAAGAGAAGCACTTTTATCAACACTTTCGGAGAATGAATACAGTTAGGTAAAAGGTTTAACTAGATCTTATGATATTTGGAAAGCTTTACATTCTAGTTTTGAAGGTGATGAACATGCAAAGAAAGCCAGCTTACATAATTGGATTTGTGCATTTGAAGACATAAGAATGATGGAAGATGAATCTGTTAGAAGCTATATTGGTAGGATGTCAGAAATTGTTGCAGGAATAAAGTCTTATGGAGGTTAAAAGATAGAGAATGAAGTAATATGGAAGATTTTGAGAACACTGACACCGGTATTCAGGTAGACTACACAAATGATTGAACAAGTGATACCTTGTACACCAAAATTTTCAAGAGAGACTCTTCTTCAAAGATTGGAAGCAGCAGTGATGAATTTGAGATTATCAAGAGACTTACCTAGAGTGGAGACAATATTCAGTGCTCTTAGCATCAGACCTACTTTGTCTAGAAGTACAAGTGTGAATGGAGATTATGCCAGTAGTAGTAGATCCAAATCTGATGAAGATAAGAAGATTGAAGAAGGTATTGCCTTGCTTGTGAAAAGAGAACCAGATGGTAAGAAAATCTTTAAATGTTGGACTTGTCAAGAATATGGTCATTTTGCATCTAAGTGTCCTAAGAGAGTTAAGAAGTATAGAAACAATTTCAAGCCTAGAAGATCTAAAGAATGTTATTATGCAAATGATGACGAAATTGAAGCAAGAATTGAAAGACATTTGAGTGACAGTGATAATGATAACTTTGATGACATAGGATTTGTAGCAATTAAGGAAGAAAATTTTAAATCTAATGTTAAGGAAGAGAAAGCCTTAGTTTCCCAAGTTGAAAAGAAAGCCGATTGGATTATACATAGTGGTTATTCACATCATATGACTGGTGATAAAGGAAAGTTCATAAATTTTAACAATTATGATGGAGGCGTTGTTAGAGTTAGTAACAATGCACCTTGTTTGATTAAAGGTATAGGATCTATTACTCTTGATGGAAAGAATAATACTACTGATGTTTACTTTGTTGATGGATTGAAACATAATATTTTGAGTGTTGGATAGTTAGTGGGTAAAGGATATCAAGTTTGGTTTACTAAGAAAACTTGTGTGATTAAGGATAAAGATGGAAATCTAATTGGAACAGGATCTAGAACCAGAGGTAATGTATTTCAGTTGAACCCTACTGAAATGACATGTTTGATGACTAAGATTGATGATAGTTGGTTATGGCATAGAAGGTTCTATCATATAAACTTTGATAATATTGTGAAAGTAAGTTCTAAACTTGCAGTAAGAGATTTACCTAAGATTATGAAGCCTACTAACATGATTTACAAGGAATGTGTGATGGCTAAGTAGAAAAGGAGTTCATTTCCTAGCAAGAAGTTCACATCTACAGAAAAGTTGGACATTGTTCATACAAACTTGAGCGGTCCTACTAGGACTAGAGGATTCTATGGAGAAAGGTATTTTATGATTCTTGTTGATGATTTTACAAGAATGATGTGGATTGCATTTTTGAAAGAAAAATCTAAAGCATTTGATAAGTTTAAGGTCATGAAAAATAAAGTTGAGAATGAACCAAGAATGAGCATTAAATGTTTGAGATCTCATAGAGGTGGATAATTTACATCTAAAGAGTTTAACACCTTTTGTGAAGTAAATGGTATTAAGAGATAGTTTTCACCCCCTAGAACACCTGAACAAAATGGTATTGCAGAAAGAAGCAATAGATCAGTGACTAAAGCAGCTAGAGCTATGTTGTTTGAAGGTGATTTGGCAAAGACATTTTGGAGAGAAGCAATGAATACAGTAGTATATACAATGAACAAAGTACAAATCAAAGCAGACACAGACAAGACACCTTATGCATTGTGGTTTGGACATGCACCCTCAGTGAAGTATTTTAGAATTTTTGGAAGAAAATGATATATTAAGAGAGAAGATGATATAGGAAAGTTTGACCCTAGAAGTGATGAAAAAAATTTTCTTGGATATTCTTTGAAAAGCAAAGCATATAGATGTTACAATAAGAGAACTAAGACTATTGTTGAAAGGTTAAATGTAAAAGTTGATGAGAACTTTAAAATTCAAGAAAGAATGCTTGATTATGAATCTGATGAAGGAACTAACCCTCAGCCTAATATTGAAGCTACTGAACAATTTTTTGAGACTGACAGTGAATTGTTGAATGAAAGTCATGTTGAAGAAAATAAAGAAGAATCTAGAGAAGAATCTACGATTGAAGAAAGATCAGTGACTATGACACCTAATAGGTATATATCAAGACATCATCTTGTTGAACAAGTTATTGGAAGTTTAGATAGAGGAGTTATGACTAGAAAGAAGGTACATTTATGTTTGATTTCCCAAATTGAACATAAGTCTACTAATGAAGCTTGTGAAGATGAACATTGGATTAAAGCTATGAAAGAAGAATTGGATCAGATTTAAAAGAACAAGACATGGGAATTGGTCCCTAGACCTAAAGACAAAAATGTGATTGGAACTAAATGGGTATTCAGGAACAAGATGAATGAACAAGGAGAAGTAATTAGAAACAAAGAAAGATTGGTATGCAACGGATACTCATAGCAAAAAGGAATTGGCTATGAAGAAACTTTTTCCCCTGTGGCAAGACTTGAAGCAGTAAGAATATTTTTGGCTTATGTAGCATTTAAGAAATTCAAAGTGTATCAGATGGATGTGAATTTAGCATTTCTGAATGGTGAATTAGAAGAATAAGTCTACATTGACCAGCTTGAAGGTTTTCCTTTGTCTCAAGAAGGAGACATGGTATGTAAACTAAAGAAAGCATTGTATGGACTAAAGCAAGCACCTAGAACTTGGTATGCTAGATTGGATAAGTATCTGTTAGAGTTGGGGTTTACAAAAGGAACATCTAATAGTAACTTATACACAAAAGAAATTGAGAATGGATTGTTAGTTATAGTTATTTTTGTTGATGACATTATTTTTGGAGGAGAAGATGAAGCTAGCGACAAATTTGCTGATGAAATGAAGACAAAATTTGAAATGAGTATGATTGGAGAAATGAAATACTTTTTGGGATTATAGATACAACAAAACAAAGATGGTATCTTTGTAAGTCAAAAAAAGTACTTGAATGATTTGTTGAAAAGATTTGGTATGGAGAATTGTAAACCAATTGGAACACCTATGGTTACAGGACATAAACTATCTAGTAAAGATGAGACACAAGCAGTTGAGCAAAAGAAATACAAATCCATGAATGGTGGATTGCCATACTTGACACACACTAAACCAGATATACAACATTCAGTTGGAATGGTAGCAAGATTTCAAGCTGAACCTAGAGAGTCACATTATGTAGCAATAAAGAGGATATTGAGATATCTTATAGGCATAATGGACTATGGATTGTGGTATGAAACTTCTGATGATTTTACCCTATGTGAATATACTAATGCTGATTGGGGAGGTAGAGTTGATGATAAGAAAAGCACCAGTGGTGGAGCCTTTTTTCTTGGAGGAAGATTAGTTTCTTGGTTGAGCAAAAAGAAGAATTGTATCTCACAGAGTATAGCAGAAGTAGAATATGTAGCAGCAGCAAACAATTGTAATCAGATAATTTGGATGAAGTAGATGTTGATGGATATTGGAATCAAGTTTGATGAGCCTATTGTCATACATTGTGACAATACAATTAGAGTTAGTATGTCTAAGAATCTTGTACTACATTCTAAAACTAATCATATAGAGATCAAGTATGATGTTGTAACAAAGAAAGTTGCTGAGAAAGAAGTTAGACTAGAGTACATAAGCACAAAGGAGCAGATAGAAAATATATTTACAAAGCCTTTGCCTAAGGATACATTTGAGTATTTGAGAGGTATGCTTAGGGTTATACCCCAGCCTACTTTTGAATAATGATGCATTTGGTTGCATCCGTCCAGTGGAATATGGCCCTATCTATTTTTAGGATTGGATGTTGGCACTTCCTCTATGGGGGAGTATGTGTACTTAAGCTAAGTCATTGAGGACTCTAGTGAATATTTTTTTTCTAAACAATGTCTTTTGACATTGAGCTATTGTTTGAAATAATGATAGAATTTCTATCATTGATGTCAATGGGGGAGAGAATCATGAAAAACATTGATGAACTACATTTTTTGAATAGATTGAATAGGAAAATGAAGCAAGATTTGATTAATGAAGAGCAGCAGAGCAGTTGAGCAACAATGATTGGATTTTTGGAACATTGGATGTTTTTATCTATGTTGCTATCAATGCCAATGGGGGAGATTGTTAGGAATGAATGTTGAAGCCTTTGGAAATCATTTTGTAGTAGTGGTTGTTACATTCATGGCTATGATTGTCATTGATGTCGACACAGTGATATTCTAGAGTTTAGCAGAGAAGCAAGCACAATTTTCTTTTGCGCACATGTTATATTGCAAATTGAGTTATGCGTAGTTCATGGTATGTTCTTTGGTGTGTTATTAGCCTATGTTTAAGATTGCAAAAAGAAATTTATTTATTCATGAAAGTTATAAGCATTTTGGTGGAAGCAATATTCTAGCAGTGTTCCTGAGTAGCGGTTTTTGGTAATCAGAGGATATCTCCTAATCGAGATGGAATCTAATTCTACACAATTAAAGGGAAGTTTTAGACTCATTGGTGGTGATGTGGTTCATAGTGAAAACTTTGAGGTCACATGATTGGAAAGTTATTGTATCTGGAAGCTGACAGTTTTTATGTAATTTTGATGTAGCGTGTTGAAATTTTTATTTTGTCTTTGGATGCTGACTCATTTGTAATTATTTGAGTGTGGTATAAAGGATGGAATTTTTTCCTTGTTGTGATGGGATTGTAATAGTTTTGATATGAAATTATGAAAGTTGTGATGCAAATATATGCATGAGGTGAAGAATAGAGCTAATTTAGTGGTGAAGGAAGACTTGTGAAGTACAGAGATCTGGATTTGTGATCTTGTGTAGTAGAGAGTGTGGTTTTGGCATAGTGTGAAGGAGGTAACATATTTCATATTATTCTATTCAATAATCCTAAGATCTTTTGGACAGTGAGTTCAGAGATCTTGCCTTGAAGTTGTTTGGGCAGTGGATCCTTCTGTCTTCCATAACTCCTAACAGGGTTAGAATCTTTTAAGAGGGATTCAAAATCTCCTAACAAAGATTCATATGTACTGAATGTATTTCATAAGACTCCTAACAGGGTCCATCCTTTCACAAGGAACTTTCATATTAGTACATCATTTTGTGGGCATCATTCCCACCAGGGTTTACTCTTTGATCAAGAGGTTCCCTAGTTAACATATCTTGTGTTATTGTGTCATTGTGTATGATTATCTTTCTATGGTTGGCTACTACATTGATTATATGGTTTAAAGCTATTGAAGTTGATATTGAAGTTGAGAAGTGGTTTAATTATCAGATAACTGATTCACCCCCACCCCCCCCCCCCCCCCCCCTTAGTTATCTTGGTGGTCTTTACTTTCTAACACCAAGCTTTGTCCATATGATGGGGAGTTTCTATTTGGTTCTTAGAGTTGTCAAAGGGATGGCTGAGAATTTTAAGAAGGGCCTAGAATTTGGAAGGGATTTTGAAGTGAAAGATAGTGGATTTGAAATAAGAGTGACTAAGAAATGGGTGATTGTTGCAGTAGGACAATAATTAGGTAATGTGTTTTGTTTTTTTGGAAGAGTCAATTGGTGCTACTTGAGTCTTAAGTAAGGGAAGTGTGTACAAGGCCGAAGATTCTTGGGTAAGGGAAGTCTGTACAAGGCCTAGGAATGTATGGAGATGTAGGGTAATGAGTATAGAATGTGTCTAAGAGGCTGTTAAACCATGGGACAGTTTGTTTATGCTTATTTTGTGATTGTCTCAGGGTTATGTTCTCACTATCATTATGGTTGGGACAATCACGTGATATAATCCAATGTATGGAAAGGATAAGATGAGCATGTCCAAACTTTAGGGTATGGAATCTAGTGGAAGGGAAGATAGCCAAAAAAAGAGCATTTACCATTAAGAGGTATTGGGGGAGTGTATTATGTTGGGTCCTTGTAGTGATCTAAGATTGGTGAATGGTGAACTATAATGAGATGTATGATATGAGTAGTTGTATCTCACAAACAAATAGAAACTTTTTTCTTTTATTTAGAGGTTTTGAATGGGGGTCCACTACCCTCTGCATTAGGGAGTATAATGGAGGGAGTGAGTTAAACTAAATCTGATAGTCATGTACTGGTTTACAATTAGGTGTAAACTACTATGGTAGCAAAGGGAGCAGTAATGGAGGGAATACATAACAAGAATTATAAAAAATTGAGAGTTATTTCATGTCAATTTTAAGTGTAATTGAATAAATAAAAAACTCTTCAAACTATCGTAGATATCATATATAAATTAAAATTTCTAGGTATCATTTAAATGGGTGTATTTAATATATCTATAAAATGATCATATATATGATTAGACACAATTTCCTCAAATGCCCTTATAACAAATTTGAATCATAGATTCTTGTCTTATCTATTCAATACTAATGTGATATTGAATTTGGGCTTCTTAACAAATAATTTATGTCCTTCAATAAAATTACTTGGACTTACTTTTAAATAAAATCATAAAATTATGAATATTTAGTGGTATTGGATAATAATTAGTGTTGTGTAATAGGGCCATGGCTCTCTAAGCTAATATTGTAATAGGGTCATGGTTCTCTAAGCTAATCAAAGCTATATAACACAAATATTAGTGAGAGTTTTGGAGGAGTGGGAGATTTATAGGGTGGTAGGTACAGGTTTAAGGAAAAACTTTATTTAGAGAAATGGAAGAGGCTTGGGAAGCCATCCCCAGCTACAAATACAATATGTTTCAAGTCCAAGAAAAAACTAAATCATATATAAATGATATATTGTGAAGAGAATAGACTTGGCCAACTATTTTGTAAAACCATTTCTACATACTAATTTCAATGAGTTTGTTTGCATAAGTTGATATTTGAATCCATGTAATTTTCTGCTATAGTTTAGATTTCTTGACTGTTTGAAGTATGTTACAAATATTTTCTAAGGGGTGTTCATCCCTATTGCATCAATTATCTAACTATGATTACTGCAATAATAAAGAAAGGAAGAACTTAAAACTATATTAACAACCAGAGGTGACAAAAACAAACTTAATGGGACTAGGAATGTACAAGGCATGTATCAAAGTGCAAGGAAGCATCTCTCAATTATGAACTAGAGAAGAAAAAAAAAATAAAGAAAAAAGAAAAGAATATGTGACCAAACAATTGTCAAGTGAGTCTAATACAATAAGCTAGAGCTAGAGGAAGCAAGTCATCATTTATTCAAATCAAATCTTGAATTCATCAGGGTATATTCATTGAAACTACAAATGAATGTAGGATGCCTAGACTATAAAATGTTGACACCAATGATATTTAAAAAAAACATTAAATTGATATTTCTTTTATATTTTAAAGACTAGTATTATACGGGGAAGGAGAAAAACAAAGAAATAGTTCCTTACATGTAGTATTCCATCACACGCTCACATTCCCCAAAGGCGACCAATGATTCTAGCAAATTTAATTTCTAATTTTCTTTCTATCTCCTTAAACTTAGATTTTATAGTCACAATTAATTAGCTCACATTGAAGTTGATAGGAACAACAATATCAGTGTTGAAAGCTACCATGCTAACAGAAATACATGATTGTATTTCCATCAATTTCTGTCCCATGGCTATCACATGATGATGAAGCTAAAATGTTTCCATAAGAAATATCTTATTTGTTGTAATATGCTCCCTTGTTCTACTTCCATTAATGATAGGAAAAGGATATTTATCATTCTGCCATGTTACATGATGTTGTAGTGTCAGTACAAAATAGTTGCAAGAAAATAAATTTTAAAACATAAAAAAAAAATTGAAAGCCAAATGAAAACTTGAACCAAAGTTCAAAATATTCATACTGATTTATTGAATTTTTCTCCATAAATTCTATTAGGAATGAATGCTGAAGCCTTTGGCGGTCATTCTATAGTAGTGGTTGTTGCATTCATGCCTATGATTGTCATTGATGTCAACACAGTGTTATTCTGGAGTTTACCAGAGAAGCACGCACAATTTTGTTTTGCGCACATGTTATATTGCAAATTGAGTTATGCACAGTTGACGGTATGTTCTTTGGTGTGTTATTAACCTATTGTTAAGAGTACAAAAAGAAATTCTTTTATTCAACAAAGTTATAAGTATTTTGGTGGAAGAAGTATTCTGGCAGTGTTCCTGAGTAGCGATTTTTGGTAATCGGAGGATATCTCCTAATCGGGATGGAATCTGATTTTGTGTAGTTAAAGAGAAGTTTGACACTCATTGTTTGTGACATGGTTCACAATGCAAAATTTGAGGTCACACGATTGGAAAGTTATTGTATCTGGAAGCCGATAGTTTTTATGTAATTTTGATGTAGCGTGTTGAAATTATTATTTTGTATTTGCATGCCGACTCATTTTTAATTATTTGAGTGTGGTATAAAGGAAGGAATGCTTTCCTTGTTTTAATGGGATTGTAATAGTTGTGATATGAAATTGTGAAAATTGTGATGTGAATGTATGCATGAAGTGAAGAAAAGAGCTAATTCATTGATGAAGGAAGACTTGCGAAGTACAGAGATCTGGATTTGTGATCTTATGTAGTAGAGAGTGCAGTTTTGGCACAGTGTGAAGGAGGTAACATATTTCATATTATTCTTTTGAATAATCCTAAGATCTGTTGGACAGTGAGTTCGGAGATCTTGCCTTGAAGTTGTTTGGGCAGTGGGTCATTCTGTCTTCCATAACTCCTAACAGGGTTAGAATCTTTTAACAGGGATTCAAAATCTCCTAACAGAGATTCATATGTACTAAATTTATTTCATAAGACTCCTAACAGGGTCCATCCTTTCACATGGAACTTTCATATTAGTGCATCATTTTGTGGGTATCATTCCCACCGGGGTTTACTCTTTGATCAAGAGGTTCCCTAGTTAACATATCTTGTGTTATTGTGTCATTGTGTATGATTATCTTTCTATGGTTTGTTACTACATTGATTATATGGTTTAAAGCTGATGAAGTTGATATTGAAGTTGATAAATGGTTTCATTATTAGATAACTGATTCACCCCCCCCCCCCCCCTCTCGGTTATCTTGGTGGTCTTTACTTTCTAAGAATTGGTATCAGAGCGATAGGTCCTTGAAAGAAAAGTTTAACAAATTAAGGAGATCTATGGTGAATTTTAGGAAAGAAAGCCCTAAGTTTGATGGAGTAAATTTTGACAGTTGGAAAGAAAAGATGAAGACACATCTCTTGTGTTTAGGACTAGGTTATTGGTTGATTACAAAGAATGAAAGGACTATAATTGAAGAAGACAATCTTGAAACAAGTACTAAAGATGAGGTGGATCTATTAATCTGTAACATAATTGCAAGAGAAGCACTTTTATGAGCACTTCCAGAAAATGAATACAGTCAGGTGCAAGGTGTAACTAGATCTCATGATATTTGGAAAGCTTTACATTCTAGTTTTGAAGGTGATGAGCATGCAAAGAAAGCTAGGTTACATAATTGGATTTGTGCATTTCATGACATAGGAATGATGGAAGATGAATCTATTAGAAGCTATATTGGTAGGATGTCAAAAATTGTTGCAGGAATAAAGTCTCGTGGAGGTGAAAAGACAGAGAATCAAGTAATATGGAATATTTTGAGAACATTGACATCGGTATTCATGTAGACTACACAAATGATTGAACAAGTGATACCTTGTACACCAAAATTTTCAAGAGAGACTCTTCTTGGAAGATTGGAAGCAGTAGAGATGAATTTGAGATTATCAGGAGAACTACCTGGAGTGGAGATAGCATTTAGTGCTCTTAGCATCAGACCTACTTTGTCTAGAAGTAAAAGTGTGAATGGAGATTATCCTAGTAGTAGCAGATCCAAATCTGATGAAGATAAGAAGATTGAAGAAGGTATTGCCTTTCTTGTGAAAAGAGAACTAGATGGTAAGAAAATCTTTAAATGTTGGACATGTCAAGAATATGGTCATTTTGCATCTAAGTGTCCTAAGAGAGTTAAGAAGTATAGAAACAATTTTAAGCCTAGAAGATCTAAAGAATGTTATTATGCAAATGATGAAGAAATTGAAGAAGGAATTGAAAGACATTTGAGTGACAGTGATAATGATAACTTTGATGACATAGGATTTGTAGCAATTCAAGAATAAAATTCTAAATCTAATGTTAAGGAAGAGAAAGCCTTAGTTTCCCAAGTTGAAAAGAAAGCTGATTGGATTATAGATAGTGGTTGTTTAAATCATATGACTAGAGATAAAGGAAAGTTCATAAAGTTTAACAATTATGATGGAGGAGTTGTTGGAGTTGGTAACAATGCACCTTGTTTGATTAAAGGTATAGGATCTATTACTCTTGATGGAAAGACTAATACTACTGATGTTTACTTTGTTGATGGATTGAAACATAATCTTTTGAGTGTTGGACAGTTAGTGGATAAAGGATATCAAGTTTGGTTTATTGAGAAAACTTGTGTGATAAAGGATAAAGATGGAAATCTAATTGGAACTGGATCTAGAACCAAAGGAAATGTATTTCAGTTGAACCCTACTGAGATGACATGTTTGATGACTAAGATTGCTGATAGTTGGTTATGGCATAGAAGGTTCTGTCATATAAACCTTGATAATATTGTGAAAGTAAGTTCTAAACTTGCACTAAGAGATTTACCTAAGATTATGAAGCCTACTATCATGATTTGCAAGGAATGTGTGATGGCTAAGAAGAAAAGGAGTTCATTTCCTAGCAAGAAGTTCACATCTATAGAAAAGTTGGACATTGTTCATATAGACTTGAGTGGTCCTACTAGGACTAGAGGATTCTATGGAGAAAGGTATTTTATGATTCTTGTTGATAATTTTACAAGAATGATGTGGATTGCATTTTTGAAAGAAAAATCTGAAGCATTTGATAAGTTTAAGGTCATGAAGAATAAAGTTGAGAATGAATCAAGGATGAGGATTAAATGTTTGAGATCTGATAGAGCTGGAGAATTTACATCTAAAGATTTTAACACTTTTTGTGAAGTAAATGGTATTAAGAGACAGTTATCAGCCCCTAGAATACCTGAACAAAATGGTATTGTAGAAAGAAGGAACATATTAGTGACTGAAGCAACTAGAGATATGTTGTTTGAAGGTGATTTGGCAAAGACATTTTGGAGAGAAGCAGTGAATACAACAGTATATACAATGAACAAAGTACAAATCGGAGTAGACACAGACAAGACACCTTATGAATTGTGGTTTGGACATGCACCCTCAGTTAAGTATTTTAGAATTTTTGGAAGTAAATGTTATATTAAGAGAGATGATGATATAGGAAAGTTTGATCCTATAAGTGATGAAGGAATTTTTCTTGGATATTCTTTGAAAAGCAAAGCATATAGATGTTACAATAAGAGAACTAAGACTATTTTTGAAAGTGAAAATGTAAAATTTGATGAGAATTTTAAAATTAAGGAAAGAATGGTTGATTATGAATCTGATCAAGGAACTAACCCTCAGCCTAACATTGAAACTATTGAACAATTTTTTAAGACTGACAGTGAATTGTTGAGTGAAAGTCATGTTGAAGAAAATAGAGAAGAATCTAGAGAAGAATCTACAATTGAAGAAAGATCAGTGACTATGACACCTAATAGGTATATATCAAGACATCATCCTGTTGAACAAGTTATTGGAAGTTTGGACAGAGGAGTTATGACTAGAAAGAAGGTACACTTATGTTTGATTTCTCAAATTGAACCTAAGTCTACTAATGAAGCTTGTGAAGATGAACATTGGATTAAAGCTATGAAAGAAGAATTGGATCAGATTGAAAAGAACAAGACATGGGAATTGGTCCCTAGACCTAAAGACAAAAATGTGATTGGAACTAAATGGGTATTCGGGAACAAGTTTAATGAACAAGGAGAAGTAATTAGAAACAAAGCAAGATTGGTATGTAAGGGATACTCATAGCAAGAAGGAATTGACTAGGAAGAGACTTTTGCACCTATGGCAAGACTTGAAGCAGTAAGAATATTTTTGGCTTATGCAGCATTTAAGAAATTCAAAGTGTATCAGATGGATGTGAAGTCAGCATTTTTGAATGGTGAATTAGAAGAGGAAGTCTACATTGAGAAGCCTGAAGGTTTTCCTTTGACTCAAGAAGGAGATATGCTATGTAAACTAAAGAAAGCATTGTATGGACTAAAGCAAGCACCTAGAACTTGGTATGTGAGAGTAGATAAGTATTTGTTAAAGTTGAGATTTACAAAAGGAACAGCTGATAGTAACTTATACACAAAAGAAATTGAGAATGGATTGTTAGTTTTGGTTATTTTTGTTGATGACATTATTTTTGGAGGAGAAGATGAAGCTAGTGACAAATTTTTTGATGAAATGAAGACAGAAATTGAAATGAGTATGATTGGAGAAATGAAATACTTTTTGGGATTACAAATAACACAAAACAAAGATGGTATCTTTGTAAGTCAAACAAAGTACTTGAATGATTTGTTGAAAAGATTTGGTATGGAGAATTGTAAACCAGTTGGAACACCTATGTTTACAGGACATAAACTATCTAGTAAAAATGAAACACTAGCAGTTGACCAAAAGAAATATAGATCTATGATTGGTGGATTGTAGTACTTGACACACACTAGACCAAATATACAACATTTAGTTGGAATGGTAGCAAGATTTCAAGCTGAACCTAGAGAATCACATTATGCAGCAGTAAAGAGGATATTGAGATATCTTAAAGGCACAATGGACTATGGATTGTGGTATGAAACTTCTGATGATTTTACCCTATGTGCATATACTGATGCTAATTGGGGAGGCAATGTTAATGATAAGAAAAGCACCAGTGGTGGAGCCTTTTTTCTTGGAGGAAGATTAGTTTCTTGGTTGAGAAAAAAGAAGAATTGTATCTCACAGAGTACAACAAAAGTAGAATATGTAGCAGCAGCAAACAATTGTAATCAGATAATTTGGATGAAGCAGATGTTGATGGACATTGGAATCAAGTTTGATGAACCTATTGTCATAAATTGTGACAATACAAGTACAGTTAGTATGTCAAGAAATCCGATTTTACATTCTAAAACTAAGCATATAGAGATCAAGTATCATGTTGTAAGAGAGAAAGTTGTACATAAAGAAGTTAGACTGGAGTATATAAGCACAAAGGAGCAGATAGAAAATATATTTACTAAGCCTTTGCCTAAGGATACATTTGAGTATCTGAGAGGTATGGTTGGGGTTATGCCCCAACCTACTCTTGATTAAAGATGTAGTTGGTTGCATCCATCCAGTGAAATATGGCCCTATCTATTTTCTAGATTGGATGTTGGTACTCCCTCTATGGGGGAGTATGTGTATTTGAGCTGAGTCATTGAGGACTCTAGTGAATATTTTTTTTGAATAGTGTCTTTTGACATTGAGCTATTGTTGACATTGTGATAGAATTTCTTTCATTGATGTCAATGGGGGAGAGAATCATGAAAATCATTGAGGAACTACATTTTTTGAAGAGACTGAATAGGATAACGAAGCAAGATTTGATTGATGAAGAGCAGCAGAGCAGTTGAGCAGCAGTGATTGGATTTTTGGAACATTGGATGTTTTTCATCTATGTTTCCATCAATGCCAATGGGGGACATTATTAGGAATGAATGCTAAATCCTTTGGAAATCATTCTATAGCAGTGGTTGTTGCATTCATGGCTATGATTGTCATTGATGTCAACATAGTGTTATTCTGGAGTTTAGCAGAGAAGCAGGCACAGTTTTGTTTTGCGCACATGTTATATTGCAAATTGAGTTATGCACAATTGATGGTATGTTCTTTGGTGTGTTATTAAACTATGGTTAAGAGTGCAAAAAGAAATTCTTTTATTCATGATAGTTATAAGCATTTTGGTGGAAGTAGTATTCTGGCAGTGTTCCTGAGTAGGGGTTTTTGGTAATCGGAGGACATCTCCTAATCGGGATGGAATCTGATTCTGCACAGCTAAAGGGAAGTTTGAGACTCATTGGTGGTGATGTGTTTCATAGCACAAACTTTGAGGTCACACGATTGGAAAGTTATTGTATCTAGAAGCTGACAGTTTTATGTAATTTTGATGTAGCATGTTGAAATTATTATTTTGTATTTGCATGCCGACTCATTTGTAATTATTTGAGTGTGGTATAAAGGAAGGAATGTTTTCCTTGTTGTAATGGGATTGTAATAGTTGTGATATGAAATTGTGAAATTTGTGATGCGAATGTATGCATGAAGTGAAGAAAAGAGCTAATTCAGTGATGAAGGAAGACTTGCGAAGTACAAAGATCTGGATTTGTGATCTTGTGTAGTAGAAAGTGCGGTTTTGGCATAGTGTGAAGGAGGTAACATGTTTCATATTATTATTTTGAATAATCCTAAGATCTGTTGGACAGTGATTTCAGAGATCTTGCCTTGAAGCTGTTTGGGCAGTGTGTCCTTCTGTCTTCCATAACTCCTAACAGGGTTAGAATCTTTTAACAGGGATTCAAAATCTCCTAACAGAGATTCATATGTACTGAATGTATGTCATAAGACTCCTAAAAAGGTCCATCCTTTCACAAGGAACTTTCATATTAGTGCATCATTTTGTGGGCATCATTCCCGCCGAGGTTTACTCTTTCATCAAGAGGTTCCCTAGTTAACATATCTTGTGTTATTTTGTCATTTTGTATGATTATCTTTCTATGGTTGGTTACTACATTGATTATATGGTTTAAAGCTGATGAAGTTGATAAATGGTTTAATTATCAGATAACTGATTCACCCCCCCACCCCGCCCCCTCTCAGTTATCTTGGTGGTCTTTACTTTCTAACAAATTCTACAAATTAGAAGTTTATACTCCACTAGGAAGTTCATCATTTAAGGAAACAATGATATCAATAGTAAGACTAGATGAACTCACTATCATCCTGCATAAGTCATCAAGTTTTCCTATTACAACTTGTTATATCTAAATAGTTATTTTTATAGAAAATGAATGGAAGAAAGAGTTGTCTGGTTTGACTCAATTTGCTTGTTTTCATTTTGATTGTTAGTAAATATATTTTTAACCAATTTCCCATCTTTGGATCCAATGCATTTTGTTTCCATTATTTCAGCTATATTCTCCACCTGTAGTAATTTGTGGTCAAGGGTTTTAACCTCTAAGGACTCTTCTACAACTCCAACCTTCTTCCAATCAAAATCCCTAACGAATAAAAAAGATTGAACAGAAATATAAAATAAGGA
Organism: Chamaecyparis obtusa; assembly: GCA_027943335.1. Taxonomy (NCBI): domain Eukaryota; kingdom Viridiplantae; phylum Streptophyta; class Pinopsida; order Cupressales; family Cupressaceae; genus Chamaecyparis; species Chamaecyparis obtusa. Next base: position 195,638 of record BSBK01006315.1, read on the forward strand.
TTCAATTAATACAAGAACACCTTAAAATAATCTCCTTTCAAATAAGTCTTTAATGAACAGTCGCAAGCATCCCCTATGAAAGATTTAAAATTAACAAATATTTTAATGATAGTCATAGATTATGCATACCTTTGCAGCTTGCTTGTCAGGTAAAACATAACATCAAACACAATGTCATCGCCTTTCTTTTCTAGGAAGCTAACACCAGGACCTACGTGCGGTCAAGATGTTCTGTGCTTGACAACCTATAAATAGAAATAGATGGACTATGAAGGGTATGCTACGATTGAGAATACTAAAACTTATCCAAACTCTACTTGATGAATAATAATCACAAGGGACTGACTTCCTAAAATTATCCCATAACACCTACAGTCAAAGAATTTTGAATAACACCCCTGAATTTTCATTTCTATTTATCATGAAAATTAGAAGATTGGTTATGAAACCCCTCATTTTCATTTTTATTTATCTAGAAATTTTAATGATCTCTCCTATTTAAACATATTATATAATTATGTATACCAAAGCTTACTAGCTTTATGGCCACTAGAAGTAGAGGATTTGGTAATCGTACATTTGATATATTTGAATGTAATAGAAAGATAGTGTTCCATGGGACCATATAGCCTTTAAAATGGGGGAGCAGAGAAAAAGAGAAGTCATTTGAATGCTCCTGTATTTTTTTACAATAAAGCATTAAAGATTCATTGCATTAACCAGATAAAAGCAGCAAAGTTACGATAGATAAAGCAGTCATATACTAAAAGATAAAAAGAATCATGTCATAACATTTTCTAATTCCAGCAAACCTAAATCTAGGGATCAAATGCAAATTCATTCTATCAACATTTTTTTTTATTAACAAGTGGTTTCATGGATGGCCAAAAAGACCCTTACCAATGTTGAAGAAGGATCCCTCTTCCCCACGCGCTTCTATGAGAAGGATCATCACTACATTTTCTCCTACACTAATTACCCTTCAAACCCTTCCTATGCAATGGGGATTTCTTAATCCATCTAAGATTTCAATTCTTTTTGGAAGATGGGAATCTAGTAGAATAGAAGGAAATTACAGAGCTGGGGGTCAACTTTAGGGCATTTGAGGGTGTTGTTGACCAAAACTTTCCCAAGACAAATTTAATGTAAATGAATCAAGAAATGCAAAACTTACTCCATCTGCAAATTTATGAGATCTCAATTGTGGACTGAGTTTCCAAGTGGCACTAAGGTGCATAGCCCCCACGAAGACATTAAGAAAAAGTATTGCTACATTTATGAGCCCAAGAATCTGTTTCAAGAGGTAGTGGAAAAATGTTTGTATATATAACGCAGCTCTGCAGGGCCTTTTAGTCCATGCTCACAACATGCTCCTTCTCTATCACCTGCAACCCTCAATTTGTCATATTGGTCCTCGATTGACACCCACAAATCACCCTTCGTAACTAGTGGTAGAGGATTCTGGAACTTTGTAAATTCCGCCCTCTAATTTCCTCATCCACAGTCCTTTCTAGGGCTCAATATCAATCAATGAGAATGGGATAGATAGATAGATAGATAAAATTTTACATCTAGGAGGCTAATCATAGCCTATGGGACATTAAGACAACTTAAGCTGACTTCAATAACTTGGTTCACTTCTTGTACAAGCTGATGATGAGCCCACCTAACTTCTCAATGTGCTCCTCACTGAATAGGCTATGTCAAGAATTATCCAATATAGTATCCATAAATTTATCTATGTTGTTTTAGTAGGCTTCACATTCTAAAATAAAGTGAAATTGGTTTCTACTTTCCCAGAGTTGCAAAACATGCAAATTCTCTCTTCCCAAGTCTCTTTTTGCCTCTTCCAATGTCTGGTCTCACTTCAGAGTTGATGGGAGTTGGTTCTTAACAGGGAAATAAGAATTTTATCTCTCCAAGAAATGTTGGCTCCTATGTACACACTTTGGAGTTGATCACATGTGGAATTGAACTCATTGATATAATATACTTTCTTCCTTCCAATCCCATTTCCCCAAATTCTCTTGTAAAATTTCTCCATAACAAAGACCTTTATTTCTTTGTTATTTGTGGAGCACAAGTTAAATTGGATATTCCATTTTCTCATCCACTTGATGTTTTGTTGCATGCATGTCTTTTTTCATTTGCACAATGTGTCATTAAAGATGACATTAGGATATCTATCTCCTTCCTTTTTTTCAATTCCTTTTAGATAGATTATTAGGCAAACCATAGCAAGTGTCTCGATAGGGACAACCCCCATTTCTCTTAGCATCATATCATAAGGGATGGTGCTTTTCATTTTAAATTTTGTTGTGATCAAATGCTTTTGGATTCCTTCAATTTTCTTCCATTGTACTATTGAAGTGATGTTGGGCCATAATTCACACCCATAAAGAACAATCGGCAACACAAGAAGACCAAACAAGGTTTGAATAGTTTTCCAATCCCAAACCTCCCCTTCATGACACCTATTTTGAAGAGCATAAAATACCTTTCATCCCCCTAATGCCATTTTATTTCTACAACTTGCCCAGCTTAGATGTTTGTTGAAATCAATGCCAAGATATTTATACTCCACAACTTCCTCAAGAATGCTGACACCAAAATAAAACTCACGTTGATGTTGTTTTTTATTATTAGAGAAAACCATAACTTTAGTCTTGTTGATATTGACCTGCATCCCCACCCTTCTGCAAAAGCACTAAAGAGAAAATAAATGATCTTGCAACCCACAAGAAGATTTGGCAATCAAAATGAGATTATCGACATATATGAGCAGTTTTACTATAAATTCATTTAACTGGATACCTGTCATGCCCAAAAGTTGAGCAAAACACAACTACAATTTTTTTCTAAAAACCTACTAACCAACAATACAAAACATACTTACACAACTAGGAAGTGAAACCCAAACTGGCACAAGTCTCCATGTGTATGCAAAATGGTGCAGAGAGAAAACCAATGACTGGCAACATTGTAGTGTAGCAATGCCCCAAGGTCAACCATAGAAGTATTGAACAAGTTTGACCAAAAGTCAAACTTCATCAAACAACTCTAAACAAGCTTCAAGGGTTCCCTAGGCTACTAGCTCTGTTTGGCACGTAAATTGAGATAGTTAACTAAAAGTCGACCAGAGTTGACCAAAAGTCAACTATGCACAGAAGTACATGCAAACAAGATAAAAAGGTTAACAACGTCTAAGAGAATACTTGGGCACGCAAACTGAGGTGTTGACCAAGGTTTGTCCAAGAGTTGACCAAAAGTCAACTATGCCCAAATATGACCAACAAGGTTCTACAAGGGTTAAGAATATGACATGTAAGTGCAAACCGAGACGATGTCCAAGGTTTGACTAAGTTGACCAAAAAGTCAACTGTGCATAACAATGTATCTAGTAGGAATTGTGCATGCAAATCGAGACACTTATCTCATTTTTGTCTAGAGTTGACTGAAAGTCAACTGTGCACGAGAATGGCCATCAAGTCTAGTATGGTCATTAAGACCCTAGACGAGACCATAGGGATAAGAAGATGGCCTCAAGCCAGAATAATGATAATAACTTAAAAGATAGGTTGAACTGGAGAAAAGATCTATTGGATTACAATTTTGCAAAAGAGGAAGTAATTTAATTAAAGAACTTTAGTCCAAAGAAAAGGATATACAAACTTAATATAAAAAATAACTAAATTAAGATTAATCTAAAGATCCAAAATAAAATGTCCATATGTTACGATGAAATATCTAATAGATATCTTCCCTTCTAATTTACTTACGTAATTATTCTCAATTCAATATAACATTTTAAGATTATGTATAAAATAAGTTGATATAAACCTTATCAAAATAAGTCTATTATCAATTTACGGAATTCAATGAATATACAAATATATCTAAATAAAAATAAATACAACCTTGTTAGAATCTACCTTTTTAGTAACATATGATTTAAGATCAATATAATGAGTTAACAACTATAATATAATCTAAATACACATCAAATTATCTAAATAATCAAATACTATTATAAACTACAAAACCAAACTATGCTATAAACCAAAAATTACAAACTTTGAAACTTAATAATTCCCTCATGTTAGATATTTTAGCATCTATGTATAAAACAAGCGAAGAGACCAAGAAAGTAATCGGAAGTCCTAATTTCTTAAACAACCCCCATAGTAATACTATTAAAACAACTATAAAGTTTCTTTTTTAAAACATCTTATAAATTTTTAAAAAAAATGAAATGCTAAACAAATGCTTGTTTATTATTTTTTTTTAAAGCCCCAAACCCTGCGGAAGTTTGCAGAGCCGAGGCCGAAGAGGAGGTAGCGTGATCAGATGAGGGTGAGTGGAGGAGCGCGAGGGAAGAAGAGGTGGCTTTAGCCGCCACCGCCGCACCCCGCCCACCACCGTAGTGGTGATACTCAGTGCCGGCGACGCCCGGAACGCGGCCCTACCGCCGCGCCGAAATAGTGAAGCACGCGCGGATGGGGGTTTGGGCATCGGCCCGCCCCCACGCCAATCGGTGGTTGAAGGCTTGCATAGGGCACACAATCCCATACGGGATTTAAAAACCATGAATTAATCCGCCCTTATTTTTTTTAGAAAATAATTAAGGTTTATTTAATAAGTAATATTATTAACATAACAATAAACTATAAGCAGTATATATAAATTAAATTATATTTATCTATGAAATAAAATAAATTTGCTGATGAAGGTAAAATCCCTAAATTTCAAAACAGGGGCTATAGGGAAAGAAAAATTGAAATTTTTAATACGTGCAAGGAATCCATAATTCAGTATAAACAACTTGCACTAATAAAATTTTAATTCCGAGCATTTTTATTTTTTTGAAAAATTTACAAGAAAATATTCTAAGTATATATCAATTAAATTAATATGATTTCTTTTCGTACCTATTGCATCAATTTCATTTGTATTCAAAATACATACAAAAAAAATTATTCATTATTCTAAATATTTACTTTACTCTATCACACTAATCAAAATACCGTAAAAATTTTATACCAAATAACCCAATAATCCTAATTCACAAATTGACATAAATTTCCCATTTATTTATTTCTAGAAATTTGAACGTCTTTTCACACAAAATTTAAATGGAGTATACAATTGTTTTTAAAAATAATACTACAACTCCAATGCTAGCTTTACAAGGAATCCTTGATTCCTAATCTGACATATACTTGAAAATTACTTTCTACAACAAAGTTTTCGACAGGAAAATTTCTCTAAGTCCACAAAATTCTTCAAGCTTTGCAACCAATTGGAAATCTGATAGAGTTGGGCTGACCATGGAAGCTCACCTCCCAACCTAGGCCTTTTCAAGGCCACCCCCCAGCTAGGGGATCCAATATGGAACGAAACACAAAAATGTACTTATGCATGAAGGAAACAACAAAATACGAAGACACTCAACATACTTCCCAACAGGGTATAACAAAATGAAGGTCTCCTAGAAGCCTTTCTAAAAATAGGGTAGAGGTGGACTACCAGGTGGAGAAGACATAGTACAATACAAATTTTCCAAGCCACACATGGACTTTGGATGACCATCTTCAAGAAGATACGGTCCAATCTCCTTATGCCCCTCCAAATGCCCAGAGGCCATACTAGACATCATGGGTATCATGAAACCCCATGTTTATCACTCCACACATGAGAGACTCTACATAATCTAGAGAGTGGGTGATCAACTAAAACCTTTCTCCAAGTTTCTCCTAAATAGGCAAAGCTCCAAAAAAATCTAGGAGCCAATCAGAAGAGGGAAAGAAACTTCTATTCCCTTCTTCCCACTTTCCTTCCTTCACCATAAATGAAGTTGAATGCAAGTTTTGGAAGAAGAGAGAGGTTAACCAAAACCTCACAACTCTTCAATTTCGACCAAAATGAAAATCTTGACTTTAGAGGGGTCATAAATGAGTTTTAAGGCTCTTAATGGGTTGAAAATGACCCCTAACACCTAAGTTATCACCCTAGATAGCTAAAATTGACCCCAGTTAACCTATGGGAGCCCAATTGACCCTCCTAAACTCCACCTAAATTTTATACACGAATCTCTGGTCTTTGTTGACTTCTAGAAACTTCCCAACCTAAAGTTAGTTGATCCCACCTTAAGGCTACACCCTAGTCAAGCCCTTGACCCATACAATTACTAAAATACTAAGCATGCTAACACTTAAGCTACAATTTGCCAAATTTGGCACATTTACTAAAATAAATGACATGGCTAAATCACATAGACATAAACTAAATTAAATACACTTATGCAAACCACATTTACAAACAAAAGACTATTCAAAGAGGTCCATGTTTCTTTTACATAGAGGACCTTGGTATGCATGGTATAAACATAAGCTCAAATACTGGATCCCCGCATTTAGATACATGATCAACTTATCCTGCACACATCATTAGGTCCAATAAACATGAAATAAATATAATACCTTGATACTACATGGTTTAAAACTATCTGTAAATCAATCAACTAAGCATAACTTTGGTTTCCTAAACCAACTTTTCATCACAATAGTTTTAAAACATCATATAACATCATATGTAACATATTCATAACTGAAACTGAATCAAAACATGTAGTAGCTTGAGTGTACCCTGATTACATAATCCGGTGCCGAACATATAGCATAGGATTTAACAGATCCTTAAATACATAAGTGTCTCAAATAGCCAAGTGTACCTATGAAATAAGTACTGAAAGCATGAAAAACCAAGTAGTAATAATATGACTATCAAGTAGGTCTCACATCCATCCCCTCTAGGTATGAACCTCCTCCTGGAGTTTATCAAAGAGGTGAGGATACTATGACCTCATTTGTGTTGCATCCTCCCATGAAGTTGTGACCTCATCATAACAATCCCACTAGACCCTAACTTGGTCCATTGCCCTACCTCAAAGTGTCAGGGTCCATCGGGCTAAAATACGTATTGGCTCCAATGCCAGCTATCCATCTGACTCTACCTGCAAAGCATCCTAATCTATCACATGAGACTCATCATAAACATACTTCCACAAAACTAAAACATGAAACACATCATGGATGCATGAAAGGATAGGTGGCAAAGCTAGATGGTAAGAAACTAGTCCTATCCTCTCAAGGATCTCAAAAGGTCCAAAAAATTGAGGTGCTAGCTTAGAGCCCTTTCCAAAACAAATTGGACTGTTATGTGGTCGCACTCTCAAAAAGACCCTATCTCCCACTAAGTAAGCTTGATCGATCCTCTTTGCATCGACATACTTCTTATGTCTATCATGAGCCTATCCAAGTCACTGCATAATCAAGGTCACCTTCTGCTCTATATCCTTGACTAGCTCAAGACCAATATAAACTCTGTCCTTGATCCTATCCCAACTGAGCGGTGTCTTGCAAGGTCTACCATAAAGAGCCTAGTACAGAGGCATACCCAAGGACGTATGATGTCCATTATTATAGGAAAACTCCACTAAGTGTAGATATTCCTCCCATGGGGTATGTTCATCCATCACATACATGCGAAGCATGTCCTCTAACACCTTATTGACCCTCTCGGTCTGACCATCAGTCTCAGGATGATAGGTCATACTGAAGTTGAGCCTAGTGCCCAATGTTGTTTGAAGTTCTCTCCAAAAGGATGAAGTGAAGAGAGAATATCTATCTAAGATGATCTTACGAGGTACGCCATATAGTTTGACTATATCCTGCAAGAACACATGTTCCACAGATGGTGCAGTAAAGGTAGTACACACTGGTGAAAAATGAGCCACCTTGGCCAACTTGTCAACTGTCACCATGATGGCATCATGATGGCAAGATGACATAGGTAGACCAACAATTAAGTCCATAGATATGGTGTCGCATTTCCACACTGGTATCTCATGAGGCTAAAGTAGACCACCTGGATGTCGGTGTTCCACCTTCACCCTCTAGCATTCTAGGCACCTAGCAACCAACTCAGCAATCTGCATCCTCATGCCTGGCCAATGGTATAACTGCCTCAAATCGGCATGCATGTTATTCACTCTGGGATGTGCTACATAAGGGGCTCTATGGGCCTCTAGCATGACAAACTCTCACAATCCACCGAAAGAAGGTATGTAGATGTGTCCTCTATGATGTAAGAGTCCATCTGACTCCAAGGAATAATCTGCATACTTCCCATCAAGGGGTCTCTGAGACCGAATCATCTCACTCACTTCTGCATATAACTCATCATCATGAAAGTGATGAAGAATACGATCTCTCAAATCTGTGCCTGTAGACATAGAGGAAAGCTTGTGTTGTCTCCTACTCAAAGCATCTACAACAACATTCTCTTTCCCCTTGATGTAGTGAACATCAAAATCATATTCACACAAGAACTCCATCCATCTCCGTTGCCTAGCATTAAGGTTTGGTTGAGTGAAGATGTATTGTAGACTCTAATGGTCTGAATGAAGTTTGAATCGATGTCCTAAAAAGAAGTGTCACCATCTCACTAAAGCATTCACCACTGCTGCAAGTTCGAGATCATGGGTAGGATAGTTGAGCTCACGAGTCTTTAGTTTCCTAGAATTATAGGCTATAGCTTGTCCATCCTACATAAGAACTACCCCTAAACCATCTAAGGAAGAATATGTGCAAACTACAAACTCTACTGAAGGCTCTGGCATAGCAAGAATGGGTGCACTTGTCAATGCTCTCTTGAGCTCCTAGAAATCTTTTTCACACTTCTCAGTCCACTCAAACTTCTTTCCCTTTCACTAAAGAGAAGTAATAGGGTGTGCTACTTGAGAGAACCCTTTAACAAACTGTTTATAATAACTGGCTAAACCCATGAAACTTCTCACTTTAGTCACTGAGGTAGGTGTTGGCCAATTCATAATAGCTTGAATCTTCGATGGATCTACTAAGATCCCATCACCAGATATGACATGGCCCAAATATTTGACCTTTGTCCTGAAGAAGGCACATTTTGACAAGCTTCTATAAAGATGATTATCTCTAAGGAACTGCAAAACTTGTCTCAGGTTTTCTTCATGTTCTCTCTCATCCATCGAATAGGTCAAGATATCATCAAGGAACACCACGGCAAACTTGTTAAGGAAAGTATGAAACAATCCATTCATAAGGCTCTTGAATACAACTAGAGCATTTGTAACACTGAATGGAACCACGGTGAACTTATAGTGGTCATATCTGGTGCAGAATGTGGTCTTGTGGGTATCACTATCCACTTCCCTCAACTGGTGATGCCCTAACTTAAGGTTGATCTTAGAGAACACTCTAGCGCCTTGAAGCTGATCAAACATGTCATCAATCCTAGGTAGTGGATACTGATTCTTGATGGTTAACTTGTTCAACTGTCAGTAATCCATACACAACCTAAGAGATCCATCCTTCTTCTTGATGAAGATCACAGGTGCACCCCAAGGAGAAACACTAGGATGAATGTGTCCTTTCTCTAATAATTCCTCAAGATGTGACTTGAGCTCATTAAGCTCATTAGTGGTCATCCTGTAAGGTGCTTTGGACACTGGTTCTGCTCCTAGTACAAGATCTATATGAAATTCCACTACCCTCCGAGGTGGCATACCAGGAAGTTCTGAAGGAAACACATCCACATAATCTTGTAGTATGAGATGGTCATCCAATGAGGTTTCCTGTCATGTCTCATCTTCCCTATCGCTGATGGTGATAGAAAACATTTGACATCCCTTCTGCATGCTTTGCTTAAGCTTCATAGCAGAGATCATACGAAGGGATATAGGCCTCTGGATTCCAAAAATCATAGTAGGGTTGCCATCATCATCCAAACATTCGATCAAATTATTACGACAATTGAGCTTGGCCCTGTGAAAATATAGCCAATCCATGCCAAGTACTAGTCTGTAAGATCCAAGAGGTGTAACTCTGAGGTCTACTGAGGTGGTCAAACCACCAATCTGAATCAGGCACTCCCTAACCAAAGAGGTAACTGATACTCTAGCTCTTGAAGCTAACTCAACTTCCCATCTAACATCTTTCCTAGCTTCCACTAGCCCACAATGCTCCATGACCAATAAAGAACCAAAGGAGTCAGTAGCACCAGTATAAAAAAGGATAGAGACTATTCTACCTCTGATCATACCTGATGCCTTGATGACTATAGCTTGATGCTCAACATGGTAGTTATCAACCGCTGCAAACACTCTGTGGGACTTGCCCATGTCACGAACTGTAGATTCAGACATTGCTGCCCGCTAATTTCCCTTTTGAGGACATTCCCTGGATATGTGCCCCATGGCACCATAGGATATTACAAATGCATTTTTTATAGTAGACTCTGTAACTATGATCTTCAACCAAGACTCTGGGATGATCCAGCCAAGAAGGAAAACTTGCTATCTTTTACCTCTAACCCCAGCAGAGTCACCATCTTGTTGGTGGCCTGGATGGGAAGGTCTATTTGGTCAATAAGATTTTGAATACTTCAATATGATTGCAACCAGAGACCTAACATATGCATATCTTCATAATCATTCTCCCCAGCAGAGTCACCATCTTGTTGGTGTTCTTTTTCTGAAAGGTCAAGTTGACATAAGGATTGACAGGGCTAGTGTCACATTCACTCAACACTCCAAAACTGATAGGAAAAAGGGCCAACTAACAAGGATCAAAGAGAGATCCTTCTACACTTTGAGCTCCACATCACTCAGGCGGGTGTACCCTTGACTCACTTCTTCAAAGGAGTCTCTAAACAATATATAACTATACCCTTTACTATCTGATTGAAAAGTTTATCATTTAATTGTATGTGTGATTGTTGATGATGGACTGCTTCCAGAGAATGAATCAGTGCCTTATCCCAGGGCAGAGAGTCACTTAACAACCTATATCATCCTAAAACCTTAACTCAAACATATATAGACTCAGAGTAAGTGCTTTTCCTATTACTCCCCTCACTCACATATCAGGACATCAAATCCTTATCTTGCCATGAACTCACTGAACTTACCTTAAAGACTTTAATCCTAACTTTGTTAGGAACTCAAAGATAACCCCAAAGTACTCTTTGTTTACCATATGCTAACCCACTTTGTGCAATCAACATATATGAGCTCAAGAGAAAAACAAAAAGACATACACCAATATGAGATTGGAATCCAAAAATATTCTCACTAAGACTTGCAGAATCAATACATTACCAAATGACAAAATGCACGAAGGAAACAAACCCTAAATCCAGGCTCTCCTTGTTCAAATTTTCACTATCAACAATCTGGGACCAAAACCAAAAGAGTTGGAACCCTTGCAAACTCAAAAAGTCTGCCACTTATACCCCCTAGTCATCTTGGAAATTTGCAACAAGCTACGGATGACTAGGGTTAGGGTTTCAACCACCCAACCTGCTAGAAACAATCATGAATTTAATTCAGGGGCGGGAAACACATCCAATCTAGGAAAGAGGAAATCCTGAACTGATCCTTAATTATGAAAGTCCTCTCTGCAAGTACAAAGGATCACAAAACCAAGCTCAGAAGGACACCCTGCAACATGCCTTGAGCCACACTTGCAACGTACATGCTCTACAAATGAGGACTAGACATCTTGGACCACACTGCAAATGGTGAACCAATCGCTTCTCACCAAATAGGGTCGTTTATGCATTGAATTCCATAAAATGGTACCCTCTATCGCTGGAAACTCTCAGAAATTCAAATTTGAATCTCAACGGTTATATGCATGGCGCCATAAGTGAATCGGTGGTCACAATTCAAACTGGGATCAACTTTATATCAACGTCGTTAGATCCTTACCTTCCTGAGCTATGCCACCTAACTGTTTACCCTTAGTTGCGTAGTCATCAAATTAACCGCCATAGGAATCTTGGCTATATACGTGCTTGGTCGCATGATCGTAAGGCACCAAACTAACCTTTGCGATCATGCGACCGCGACTTCTTAACCGTGCAATGCTGATCACAAACCATCCTGGGAAATCCTTGGCCCCACCACCAGTTAATGACCAATCAAAACCTAGCACGCCGGCAAGACCTGCACAGTAGACCCACCCCTAACTCCGCAACTGCGATGCCATCAGTGGTCGCATGATCGCATAGCCCAGAAAAAGGGCTATGCGAATATGCGACAAGCCCCCATGTCAATGCCATGTCACCACTCCAGCCAATCAGGAATGCCCATGTCACTGGAAACACCGGCCCCACTGAGAAAATGCCAAGTCACTACCTCAGACCAGCCAGAAGACACCACATCACCACCGTTACTGGGCCCTAGGGGCACATGTCAACCGGTCGCATGATTGAATGTCAAAAAAACTCTGACATGCGATCATGCGGCAACCAATCACAAGCCGCCACATAACCATCAACGGGACCACCGCCAAAGAAGCTTTAACTTTTAAAAACATGAAAACTCAGGCCCACCATCACTCGACTTCACGATTGAAGCAAAGAAAATCACCATCCAGGTTGCCGAATGTTAAGGGCTTAACCACCAGAAACCAGCGACTACGTGACAAACCGCCTACCAGGTCGTGGAATGCAAGCCGGTAACTGCCAAACATGAAGCGATTAAGTGACAACACAGTCGTTAGGTCGCAGAATAAAAGATGTAACCGCCAGAAGACCTGGAGAAATAGCGACATAAAACTTAGCAAGGACCTGGGCCCACCACAAGAAAAATCTAATCGCATGGTCGTATGTTAGAAATTTCTGACATGCGATCATGCGACAACCAATCAATTTAAAACTTTCTAAAACCTGGGCCCACCAACAGGTCGTAGCTACGCAGATAGCAAACACCAACAAACAGGGCAGAATTGTGAGGTCGAAAACACATAGGATTTTCAGTAAAAGATCGAAAACACACAAGGTTTTCACACAGACCAACATCATGGATTTTCAAAAACATTGTGGGTTTTCGACACTTGGGCAGATTTTAAAATTTGTTTCCTGCAGACCGTAGAACTTTAATAACTTTCTCGATTTTGCGATTCAGCACGTGTGTTTGGACTAGAGCAAGGTGACACAATGAAGAACATAGGGCCAAGGGTGCACACCATGAAACATTGGATTGTCTTTGCATACCAAAACTGTGATTGCAACAGGGTGGGACAACATTACAAAACTTGCAAGGAATAGGCCATTTTCAAAAGATATTTGCTATGACTGGAAAATGGACTAACAGTGGCTCTATCTGGGGATGATGGGTAACTTGTGCCCATGTGAGAATTCAGGATTTCTAGGAGAGTAGACCACTGACTAGACAAAAATAGGGAACTCAAAAGCTGGCAACCAAACAAGGAAAGGAAACACGCAGCAGAAAGGGAAGAATATTTACAAAATATACAACATCAGAACTTTACAAATTTACTTGATGGCCCCAGGCCACCAAAAGAAAATCAGAGACCCTCCTGAATCAAAAATCTGGTTTTCATCCACATATGTGACCCCAAGTCTGAAAATTTCTTCACCATTCTGTTGCAAACATATGTGAATAATCATGGGCTGAAAAATAAAAATGTACTGATCGCTACCCATGCTTTTCCAGTCATGACTGTTACACTCATATTCATATTCCAAGAAGTAGGGAACATCATCTACTTCTTTTTGATGGTTGGAAACAGAATTTTGATCTTGTAATGCATAAAAAAATGGAACATATTGACTGTCATGCATTACCATAAAATTACCTAGCTGAGAAGGAATTAAATCCTCTGATTTGCCTTCCTGCATTGCTTCAGCCACTAAGCAACTTGGTTCCTCTATGATATCTTCATGAATTGGATCATGAACCAAGTGAAGGTCTTCTTTAAAGCTTCTGTGACAGGGGAACACTGCATCATCATTTTCACCCAAAGAATTTCTATCCCAACTGTTGAAAGCAAAGTCTTCAACATTGTCACAATCAGTATCATACTTGGAAAAAGAAGGAAAAGGATATGAACAAGAAACTTGTTCATAACTGTAATCTTGATGATAGGACAACACACTATCATGTCCTTCTACCTCTCCTTTTGCAGAGTCATTACATGAGGGGATCTCTGGCGAAAAAGGATCATCACTATCACTTTGAACACTGGCCTCATTATCAGTGTCAAAGGATACATCATAGGGGAGCTGCAAATCAAAATCCAAAGCAGGGGCATACCTTTGAAATTCTTCAGCCAAGAGTGTTGAAATCCTTTCACTGCTTAACAAACTTTGGGCTTTGTTTTCATCTTCATCAACTTCACCCTTAATGCTTCAAATATCATTCCTGTCAGGAACAAGGGCAGACATCTCTGGCCTTAGATCATCTTGTGTGAAGCAATCTATGTAGGAATCATCATCTGCATCATACTCAATACTCTACCCTTCACACAAAACATCATCAAACCGGGACAACAAAGCTACCCTATGATATTGAACAAAAGAAAAATCTGCAGACAAATTGGAAATATTATCAAATTCAAATCCATCTTTAGCACTCTCATATGCATTGACCTCCACATCAGCTTCATAATCAACACTTTCTGCATAATGAGAATCAACATTAGAACAACTGGTCTCCTCATGATCATCATAAAGAACCACTAGTCCTAGCAATCTCTTGTCCTCCTCTAACTGCCAGATCTTAGCATTGCTCTCTGCAATCTTCTTCTTAAGAGTAGCAATCTTGATGAGAAGATTTTCATAATCAGTATCACTCATGATGGGATCAACAGAGAACTGCCCACCAATACTCATCCCTTTATGCAGTGCTTAACACTTGATAGGGATACATTTCAACTCTTGAGAAATACCTGGGAGCTTTGCAGCAGAAGACCTTTGGCTAGAAGTAGGGCAGATCTAGAGCTCACCTTGCAGCTCCATCAGATTTTGCAATGTAGAGTCACCACCTCCTTGAAGAGGAAAAATTTTGTACTTGCTCTGTGTTTCTTCCTTTAGTCAACCAACACTTCACCAGGATTTACACACTGTTTATCAGAAGATGCATTGATCAAACAGAGACAAATCAGAGCCGCCACTCACAACTAGGTGAGAAGATATTACAAATGCATTTTTTATATCAGACTCTGTAACTATGATCTTCAACCAAGACTCTGGGATGAAATAGCCAAGCAAGAAAACTTGTTGTCTTTTACCTCTTCCGTAGCAGAGTTGCCATCTTGTTGGTGGCTTGGATGGGTAGGTCTATCTCGTCAATAAGATTTTGAATACTTCAATATGAATGCAACTAGAGACCTAACATATGCATATCTTCATAATCATTCTCCCCAGTAGAGTCACCATCTTGTTGGTGTTCTTTTTCCGAAAGGTCAGATTGACATAAGGATTGACAGGGCTAGTGTCACATTAACTCAACACTCCAAAACTGATAGGAAAAAGGGCCAACTAACAAGGATCAAAGAGAGATCCTTCTACACTTTGAGCTCCACATCACTCAGGCGGGTGTACCCTTGACTCACTTCTTCAAAGGAGTCCTTAAACAATATATAACTATACCCTTTACTATCTGATTGAAAAGTTTATCATTTAATTGTATGTGTGATTGCTGATGATAGACTGCTTCCAGAGAATCGATCAGTGCCTTATCCCAGGGCAGAGAGTCACTTAACAACCTATATCATCCTAAAACCTTAACTCAAACATATATAGACTCAGAGTAAGTGCTTTGCCTATTACTCCCCTCACTCACATATCAGGACATCAAATCCTTATCTTGCCATGAACTCACTAAACTTACCTTAAAGACTTTAATCCTAGCTTTGTTAGGAATTCAAAGACAACCCCAAAATACTCTTTGCTTACCATATGCTAACCCACTTTATGCAATCAACATATATGAGCTCAAGAGAAAAACAAAAAGACATACACCAATATGAGATTGGAATCCAAAAATATTCTCACTAAGACTTGCAGAATCAATACATTACCAAATGACAAAATGCACGAAGGAAACAAACCCTAAATCCAGGCTCTCCTTGTTCAAATTTTCACTATCAACAATCTGGGACCAAAACCAAAAGAGTTGGAACCCCTGCAAACTCAAAAAGTCTGCCACTTATACCCCCTAGTCATCTTGGAAATTTGCAACAAGCTACAGATGACTAGGGTTAGGGTTTCAACCACCCAACCTGCTAGAGACAATCATGAATTTAATTCAGGGGCAGGAAACACATCCAATCCAGGACAGAGGAAATTCTGAACTGATCCTTAATTATGAAAGTCCTCTCTGCAAGTACAAAGGATCACAAAACCAGGCTCAAAAGGACACCCTCCAACATGCCTTGGGCCACACTTGCAATGTACATGCTCTTCAAATGAGCACTAGACATCCTGGACCACACTGCAAACGGTGAACCAATCACTTCTCACCAAATAGGGTCATTTTTGCATTGAATTCCATAAAATGGTACCCTCTATCACTGGAAACTCTCAGAAATTCAAATTTGAATCTCAACGGTTATATGCATGGTGCCAGAAGTGAATCGGCGGTCACAATTCAAACTGGGATCAACTTTATATCCCCGCCGTTAGATCCTTACTTTCCCGAGCTATGCCACCTAACTATTTACCCTTAGTTGCGCAGTCGTCAACTTAACCGCCATAGGAATCCTGGCTATATACGTGCTTGGTCGCATGATCGCAAGGCACCAAACTAACCTTCGCGATCATGCGACCGCAGCTTCTTAACCACGCAATGCTGATCACAAACTATCCTGGGAAATCCTCAGCCCCACCACCAGTCAACGACCAATCAAAACCGAGGACACTGGCAAGACCCGCATAGTGGACCCGCCCCTAACTCTGCAACTGCGATGCCATCAGTGGTCGCATGATTGCATAGCCTAGAAAAAGGGCTATGTGAACATGCGACAAGCCCCCATGTCAATGCCATGTCACTGCTCAAGCCAATCAAGAATGCCTATGTCACTGGAAACACTGGCCCCACTGAGAAAAAGCCAAGTCACTACCTCAGACTAGCTGGAAGACACCACATCACCACTGTTACCGGGCCCTAGGAGCATGTGTCAACCAGTCACATGATTGCATGTTAGAAAAACTCTGACATGCGATCATGCGGCAACCAATCACAAGCTGCCACATAACCATCAACGGGACCACCGCCAAAGAAGCCTTAACCTTTAAAAACATGAAAATTGGGGCCCACCATCACGCGACTTCGCGATTGAAGCAAAGAAAACCACCAGCCAGGTCGCCGAATGTTAAGGGCTTAATCGCCAGAAACCAGCGACTACGTGACAAACCGCCCCCCAGGTCGTGGAATGCAAGTCGGTAACCGCCAAACATGAAGTGATTACGTGACAACACAATCGCCAGGTCGCGGAATAAAAGATGTAACCACCATAAGACCTGGAGAAATAGCGACATAAAACCTAGCAAGGACCTGGGCCCACCACAAGAAAAATTCGATCGCATGGTCGCATGTCAGAAATTTCTGACATGCGATCATGCGACAACCAATCAATTTAAAACTTTCTAAAACCTGGGCCCACCAACAGGTCGCAACTACGTAGATAGCAAACACCAACAAACAGGGCAGAATTGTGAGGTCGAAAACACATAGGATTTTCAGCAAAAGATTGAAAACACACAGGGTTTTCACACAGACCGAAAACATCATGGATTTTCAAAAACATTGTGGGTTTTCGACACTTGGGCAGATTTTAAAATTTGTTTCTTGTAGACCATAGAACTTTAATAACTTTTTGGATTTTGCGATTCAGCACGTGTGTTTGGACTGGAGCAAGGTGACACAATGAAGAACACAAGGCCAAGGGCGCACACCATGAAACATTGGATTGTCTTCGCATACCAAAACTGTGATTGCAACAGGGTGGGACAACATTACAAAACTTGCAAGGAATAGGCCATTTTCAAAGGATTTTTGCTATGACTGGAAAATGGACTAACACCTTCCAAGGGGGTTTCTGATAACTAGAATTCTAAGGTGTGGAGTTACGGTTCTGAGATCCCCTACTAATATCCTCAGCAATGACTGCTCTCTCAACTATGTAACACAAGTCTCCTGGTGGAGTCATGCGTACCATGTCAGATAAGGTGTGGTTTAATCCCTTGATAAAGAGATTAACCTAAAGTTTCTCATCCTTCATATACTCTACATAAGGGAGGAGCTCGAGGAATTTGCTCTCATATTGAGCCACTGAGAGTCCTCACTACTGTAGATTGTGAAATTTGTCTATACAACACTGACAAAATTGCTCTAACAAGTATCAGGCCCTAAACCTTTCCAAGAAGGTTTCCCAAGTGAGTGTGTCCATAACAATGTGGCCCTTGAACTCTTCCTGTCTCCACCATGTGGAGGCTATCCCTCGCAAAAGATGAATTTCCATATGTGCCTTAAGATTACTCCCATAAGGGTACAATCCAAAGCACCTTCCAAGGCTTATAAGCCAAGATTCAACCTCTGTATCCTTGATAGATCCTAAAAAAGGTGGAGGGTTAAGTTGAAGCAACTCTCTAATCTAATCGTGCCTACATTAAGAGGTGGTCTCATATACGAATCTCATCTCTGGGTGGAGGTTTTGGTCCCCTGATGGAACCAACCTCTGGCTTGGCCTAAACATCTGCAAATCTAGAAGGACTCCTTCTACGTTACCTAGCCAAGGACCCACGTCCTTCCATACCCTGTTGTACATTCTGGGTTACAACTGGAGGCATACAATCAAGAATAAGTCCTACAAGGTTTTGAAAGGCCTTAAGTAATTCTGTGTTCGCATTGGGAGGTGGTTCAGGAGGTGGAGCTTGGTTCTCCTCTCGAACCTCTACCTTTGGCTATACCTCTTCCCGAGATAAAGAAACATGCCTACGTCCATGTCCATGTCCTCATACATGCCTATGAGCTAAATGAGTGGGTGGAGGCATCCTACACACATAAGGAGACAAAATTTTACCAACTATGAAGTGGGTTAGGTTCCCAAAGTTAACTAAACTTGGCTCTGATACCAAAATGTCATGCCCAAAAGTTGAGCAACACACAACTACAATTTTTTTCTAAAAACCTACTAACCAACAATAAAAAACATACTTACGCAACTATGAAGTGAAACCCAAAGTAGCACAAGTCTCCATGTGCACACAAAATTGTGCGGAGAGAAAACCGATGATTGGCAACATTGTAGTGTCTAGCAACACCCTAAGGTCAACCATAGAAGGATTGAACAAGTTTGACCGAGAGTCAAACTTCATCAAACAGCTCTAAACAAAGCTACAAGGGTTCCCTAGGCTACTATCTCCGTTCAACACACAAATCAAGATAGTTGACCAAAAGTCAACTATGCACAGAAGTACGTGCAAACAAGCTAAAAAGGTTTCCAACATCTAAGAGAATACTTGGGCATGCAAACCTAGGTGTTGACCAAGGTTTGTTTAACAATTGACCAAAAGTCAATTGTGCCCAAATATGACCAACAAGGTTAGATAAGGGTTAAGAATATGATAGGTAAGTTTTATGCACACAAACTGAGATGATGTCCAAGGTTTGACTAAGTTGACCAAAAAGTCAACTGTGCATAAAATTGGCCTCCTACAAACATTAAAAGATTGACAACATATCTAGTAGGGATTGTGCATGCAAATCGAGACACTTGTCTCAGCTTTGTCTAGAGTTGACTGAAAGTCAACTGTGCACAATAATGGCCATCAAGTCTAGTATGGTCATTAAGACCCTAGACGAGACCATAGGGATAAGAAGATGACCTCAAGCCAGAATAACGATAATAACCTAAAAGATAGGCTGAATCGGAGAAAAGATCTATTGGATTACAATTTTCCAAAAGAGGAAGTAATTTAATTAAAGAACTTTAGTCCAAAAAAAAAGATATACAAACTTAATATAAAACATAATTAAAATAAGATTAATGTATAGATTCAAAATAAAATGTCCATATGTTACGATGAAATATCTAATATATATCTTCCCTTCTAATTTACTTAAGTAATTATTCTCAATTCAATATAATATTTTAAGATTATGTTTAAATAAGTTGATATAAACCTTATCAAAATAAGTCTATTATCAAATTACGAAATTCAATGAATATATAGATATATCTAAATAAAAATAAATAGAACCTTGTTTGAATCTACCTTATTAGTAACATTTGATTTAAGATCAATATAATGAGTTAACAACTATAATATAATCTAAATACACATCAAATTATCTAAATAACCAAATACTATTATAAACTACAAAACCAAACTATGCTATAAACCAAAAATTACAGACTTTAAAACTTAATAATTCCCTCATGTTAGATATTTTAGCATCTATATATAAAGCAAGCGAAGAGACCAAGAAAGTAATCGGAAGTCCTCATTTCTTAAACAACCCCCATAGTAATACTATGAAAACAGCTATAAAGTTTCTTTTTTTAAACATCTTATAAAGTAACAAAAAAAGCGAAATGCTAAAAAAATGCTTGTTTATTATTTTTTTTTAAAAGGCCCAAACCCTGCAGACGTTTGCAGAGCTGAGGCCGAAGAGGAGGTGGCATGATCGGAGGGTGGTGAGTGGAGGAGCGGGAGGGAAGAAGAGGTGGCTTTAGACGCCGCCACTGCCGCACCCCGCCCACCACCGTAGTGGTGGTACTCAGTGCCAGCAATGCCCAAAAGCATCACCCTACCATCGCGCCCAAATAGTGAAGCACGCGTGGATGGGCATTTGGGCATCGGCCCGCTCCCACGCCGCTCGGTGGTTGAAGGCTTGCGCAGGGCGCACAATCCCATACGAGATTTAAAAAACATGAATTAATCCGCCCTTATTTTTTTTTAGAAAATAATTAAGGTTTATTTAATAAGTAATATTATTAACTTAACAATAAACTATAAGCAATATATATAAATTAAATTATATTTATATATATGAAATAAAATAAATTTGTTAGTGAAGGTAAAATCCCTGAATTTCAAAACAGGGGCTATAGGAAAAAAAAATTTGAAATTTTTAATACATGGAAGGAATCCATAATTCAGTATAAACATCTTGCACTAATAAAATTTTAATTCCGAGCATTTTAATTTTTTTGAAAAATTTACAAGAAAATATTCTAACTATAAATCAATTAAATTAATATTATTTCTTTTCGTACCTATTGCATCAATTTCATTTATATTCAAAATACATACTAAACAAATTATTCATTATTCTAAAGATTTACTTTACTCTATCACACTAATCAAAATATGATTAAACCTTTAACATGTAAATACTGTAAAAATTTTATACCGAATAACCCAATAATCCTAATTCACAAATTGACGTAAATTTCCCATTTATTTATTTCTAGAAATTTGAACATCTTTTCACATGAAATTTAAATAGAGTATACAATTGTTTTTAAACATAATACTACAACTCCAATGCTAGCTTTACAAGGAATCCCTGATTCCTAATCCGACATATACTTGGAAATTACTTTCTACAACAAAGTTTCCAATTGGAAAATTTATGTAAGTCCACGAAATTCAGCAAGCTCTACAACCAACTAGAAACCTGATAGGGTTGGGCTGACCACAGAAGCTCACCTCCCAACCCAGGCCTTTTCAAGGCCACCCCCAAGCTAGGGGATCCAATATGGAACGGAACACAAACAAGTACTTATGGATGAAGGAAACAACAAAATATGAAGACACTCAATATACTTCCCAATGGGGTATAACAAAAGGAAGGTCTCTTAGAGGCCTTTTCTGAAAATAAGGTAGAGGTGGACTACCAGGTGAAGAATCCATAGTACAATACAAATTTCCCAATCCACACATGGACTTGGGATGACCATCTTCAAGAAGATATGGTATAATCTCCTTATGCCCCCCCAAAAGCTCAGAGGCCATGCTAGGCATCATGGGTATCATGAAACCTCATGCTTATCACTCCACACATGGGAGACTCTGCACAACCTGCATCTACTTCCCTGTACCCCCTTCAAGGTTACTCCACTCTCTCTAGGGTGAGTAAGCCTTGAAGAATCCCATCCCAAATGCAATTAGGAACTTAAAAACAACATTTTTACAAAATAAAATTCTAAGACATGAACCATAAAAAGCCATGGACTCCATTAATGGAGTTCCAAGCTCAAACAAAAACTTGAAAGAACAAAACTTAATATAAAGGCCAACATTACTCCAAGAAAGTTGAAATACTAAAAACTTGAACTCCTTCCAAAGCTAGCCTCTCTCCTAAGCATTTTCCAACAAGAGTGGTCTCTAATTTTAGAGAGTGGGTGATCAACTAAAACCTTACTCCAAGTTTCTCCTAAATAGGCAAACCTCCAAAAAAATCTAGGAGCCAGTTAGAAGAGGGAAAGAAACTTCCATTCCCTTCTTCCCACTTGCCTTCCTTCACGATAAATGGAGTTGAATGCAAGTTTGGGAAGAAGAGAGAGGTTAACCAAAATGTCACAACTCTTCAATTTCGACCCAAATGAAAACCTTGACTTTAGAGGGGTCATAAATGAGTTTTAAGGATCTTAATGGGTTGAAAATGACCCCTAACCCTTAAGGTATCAACCTGGGTAGCTAAAATTGACCCCAGTTAACCTATGAGAGCCCAAATGACCCTCCTAAACTCCACCTAAAGTTTATGCACGAATCTTTGGTCTTCATTGACTTCTAGAAACTTCCCAACCCAAGGTTAGTTGATCCCACCCTGAGGCTACACCCTAGTCAAGCCCTTGTCCCATACAATTACTAAAATACTAACCATGCCAACACTTAATGCACAATTTGCCAAATTTGGCACATTTAATAAAATAAATGACATGGCTAAATCACATAGACATAAACTAAATTAAATACACTCATGCAAACCACATTTATGAATAAAAGACTATACAATGAGGTCCATATTTCTTTTACAAAGCGGACCTTGGTATGCACGGTATAAACATAGGTTTAAATACTGGATCTCCGCATTTAGATCCATGGTCAACTTATCCTGCACACTTATTGCACACATGAGTAGGTCCAATAAACAGTATATAAACATAATACCTCGATACTGCATGGTTTAAAACTATGTCTGTGAATCAATCCACTAAGCATAACTTTGGTTTCGTAAACCAAATTTTCATCGCAATAGTTTTAAAACATCATATAACATCATATGTAACATATTCATAACCGAAACTGAATCATTTAACATGTAGTATCTTGAGTGTACCCTAATTACATATTCAGATACCGAACATATAGAATAGGATTCAATAGATCCTTAAATACATAAGTGTCTCAAATAGCCAAGTGTATCTGTGAAATAAGTACTGAAAGCATGAAAAACCAAGTAGTAATAACATGACTATCAGGTAGGTCTCACAACACCCTCACCATTTTCCATGTTTAACCACTCTTCAAGTTTATCTATGTAAAAGCCAAACAAAGTAGGATATAAAGGATAGCCTTGTTTGACCCCGATATCACTCCTAAAACATTCTGAAATTCCAGTCAGGGTTTTGATTTTGACTTTCACTTCTTCATACATCCTATGAATAATGACTCTAAGATGCGTATGAATCCCCAATTATTCCATCCTGAGCCTCAAGCTGCGTATCCTTTGCCCAACATAAATTATGTAAAATGGTCTATGATCTGATTTGGGATCCCATATGTGTTCTCCAATTGCAACTTCCTCAATTCTCTAATACAAATTCTTTGAGAAAATAGCATAATCCACCACACTTTCCCCATTATATGTGTTGCAAGGGAAATTGCCCGACTTAGACCATCTAGCCAAATCGTTATAAATTATTTGATAAAAAATGCCACATACAGTGACCAATTCTTCCCCAAAATGATTGCAGCCTTTAGCATCTTCAGAAACTCTTTTCCACTGATGTTTTCTCTTTTTTGTGAGCCAAATAGGGTTACCATTTTCTTCATAGCTGAATATAATGGCTTGAAAAATTGTTGTTCTAGCATTGAAATCAGTGACAAAGAAGAACATCCCCATGCTACGAAAAAATAACATCTTTCTTTAAGGAAACATAGGGGTTATTGTGATCTAAGACACACTTTTATAAGCTTTAGATACCTATGGAGCAAAGTAACAAGTTGCGATCTTGAGAAGACTATTGTTTTCTCTGATTTTAAGCCATATGAATTGTTTATTAGAATTTTCCTTTTTCAACTAAATGACACGTCCTTCCCTTTCTTTTACTAGAACCATGATGCCTCCATGACCTTTACCATTTCCTGCTACATCAGTCCACACTGTCATCTTCCAATAACCTTAAAATAATGGAGTCTTACATCCTTCATTCTCTTGTGTCTCTATGAGACAAATAATGTCTTTTCCTTCTGTAATAGGTCCCAACCCCAGCCCACGCCTCCATGAATAACCTCTATAATTCCAAAAAACTAAACCTTAGGAAGCCTGGGCTGGATTTGATTTCTATTTGTTTTGATGTGGAAGACTCAAAGTTGAGTTATTATTGCTATGAGTGGGTGCTAAACTTGTCATATTGCTACCTGCTGAAGTTTTTTTTGTCACACCTTTACTACCCACTTGCTGCTCTACATTGTGGCAGTGGCCAAAATGAGCAATAACAACTTTTCCCTTGAACATCCAAGCTCTTTTGCCTTCATTTCTAGCTGTTCTATTTTTTTACATTTGCATCCTTCTTTCTTCTTGATGTCTCGTAGTTAGATCCTCCTCTAAGAAGAATCAAGAACCCCTCAAGAGCTATTTTTTTCTCCATAAATGTTGTTTGTCATGAATACTAGGCATGACTACCTTGATGGACCTATCTCTCTCACCGTATGATTTTCTAACCCTTCAAGCTTGGCTAATTTGATCTTGCCATAACAAATTTTTTTTTAAGAAGTCCCTCGTTAAGTCAAGGGTGTGTTCTCCTTCACCATAATCTTTTATCCCTTTGATAATTATATTAGATTCCCTAACATGCCTTTCCTTGACCTCATTGTCTTGTGTGTTCTTCACGTGAGTCTTTGCCTCTTCACCGTCAGGTGCAAAGTGTTTTTTGTTTTTATCCCAAGTTTTGGTAACTTCAGAAAAAAATATTTTCTCCTCTTCAAACCCTTCCTTTTTCAACAAACTAGCATGATATATTGGTAACTCCTTATCATGAGATATCTCAGTATTTGTTATACCCTTATTTTCTACCAATGCAACTCTCAGGTTTTGCCATTCCTCCTTCATAATCTTACATTCATCTTTCATGTTTTGTCATTGGAGCTTCCCAACTAATAGTGTTTCTTGCAACATTAAGATTTAAACTTTTGAAGCATTGTTATTAGTTGTAAGGGATTTAGTTGCTATAGTCAAGACATGTATTTTGAGGTCCCATTCTTTCCCTTTAACCTCTAGAAGTTCCAACCTCTCCTTGGCCATCAAGAGTTCTTGCACATATAGGTCACGACACCAAGTGAGAGGTGTAGAGGCATGGATGTAAATGATGGGGTCTACAAAGTTACTACTACCGCACAAATGATTTTTGCCACCTAAATGTGAAGGAGGACACATTTTGACTCCATCTTTTTGTCTTGTCTCCTTCTTATACCACCTCTAACCATGTTTTTTCTCACATGACCATTTCATATAAGTGAGTCGACCTTTCAAAATGCCTTTAAACTATTTGACGTTGACCCAAAAGTATTTTCCTATCTTGCCAAGTGAGGCATTTTTTACTTGTCCCAAATGATTAGTTTCAAAGTGCACCAGAAATTCTTAACCATTTTTTACCAATAAAATGAATTGTTTTCCCATTGTTTGTATTTCCATTATTTATTTTTCCATTGCTTGTTTAATCAAGAGAGACAAAAAGAAAAGACAATAACAAGAGACAAATGTAAAATAAACTATTACACCTCGAAGCTGCCTATGCTTGATAGACTGGTCCCGCTAGTCACCACTTTCCCTATCATGGACAGGGCCCTTCCCTTTCCTATTTTTGTTACTTGTCATGGACTGGGCCCTATTGCCCTACTCTGCCTGCGAGCCCACTAATGGGCCCACGTGTTGTGCGACTCCTGCCCTGTTACCCTGCTATGCATCCGAATGTAGGCCTACATGCTCTGGCCTAGCAGAATCTCTACTTCTGTATTATACATGAAATTTTTTTTTACTGTTATCGAACTGAAGCCAAAAATCCCTAAAGAGGACCCTTGGAATAAGCAAACCAACCACTCTTTAATAAAGAACTTCTTGCCAGTCCTAAAAAATGCATGTTGAGACTTTTAATTTTTAATTAGGATAATTTTTTAAAAATTAACTATTTAAGACAAAATAATAATTTTGTCTTAAAGTAACGTCTTAACCCACCCTCTCATGTAGTAGTGAAAGATTTAGAGGTAGAAATAAAATTCTATAAGATAGAGCAATCTTCCATCCTCCCATTATCATTGAGAAAATATCTATAATGATTAAAATCTAAAACATACTTCTCTTTAGCAATAGTGGTCCATTCGTTCTTTTCCTTAAATTATCTCCATAGTTGCTTGGCTAATAATGCCTAGTTGAATCTTTTTATACTCCTAATAGCCAATCCACTAAGGTTCTTAGGCATACACACCTACTCCCAAGAGACCAAATGTATCCTATTTTTATTCTTAAAGTCATTCCACAAAAAATTCTTAGAATTTGTGCTACTTTATCTCTAAACATTTTAGGAATGTTAAAGATGTTCAACTATCTGAATCAAAGGAGCACCTTTCCACTCCTCTTATTTAGCTTGAAATTCTTCAATTAGAGAGTTCCAAAAAGAATATAGAATAACACTAGAGCAAAGAGGAAACCCCCAATAAATAGAGGGGAGGTCCATAATTTTACATCCTAGAATATTCCCAATTTTGATTTGTCTCCATTGAGGGATATTGAGAAAGAAGAGGCTAAAAATATTAGGGAAACTAGTTATTTTATGTACTTAAGGCATCTGGTAAGTTTTAAGAATCTCTTTAAAAGTAGTTTCCTCAGCAATTGAGCTTTCTCTTGTTAGAATGGTAGATCATCAACAAATTATTGATCTGACTAGGACTCACCCAATGAGGAAGGATGAAGCCGCATTGGAAATCCCCTACTAACCTTAACTTTAAAAAGTACGCTAAATGATTCTACCCTTAGGATGAAAAAAGGGGATATGGGGCCCCCCTATCTAATACCTTGAGAGGTAGAAAAAAACTCAAGAAAGCCATTGATGATCACTAAAATATTAGGAGTTGAAATGAGTTGATTCACCAACTGGATAAAGGTCTTGTTAAAGCTAAAATATTCTAATCATTTAAGAAGAAAAACATAATTTGTATTATCATAAGATTTCATGAGGTCCAACTTGAAGAGAAAACTAAGCTTTTTTTTAATTTGTTATAGAGAAACAATATTTTGATGAATAGTGAGAATAGAGTCTAAAATTTGTTGGCCACGAAAAAACTTGTTTTGTTGAATAGAAACCAATAGAGGGATCACCTTTTTTAAGTGCATGACCATAATCTTGGAAAGTATTTTATACACCAAGTTACACATATGAATAGCTCTAAAATATTGAAGGAATAAACACAAACTTTCTTTGGAATTGAAACAATGAACTTGTAGCATTTATCTCTTTCAACTATGATCTAGATCCAAATGAATTTTTGGCCATAACTATAATATCCTTAGCCAAAATATCCCGATAAGTTTGAAAGAAAAGCATAGGGAAACCATCAGGCCTAGAGGCCTTTTTTCCTTCAAAAGAGAAAACCACCTCCCTAACTTCCAAATATGAAGGAATTCTTGTAAGAGTAGCATTCGTTTCTAGAAAGACTAGATTGAAAATAACATAGAGCATCTCCTATTGGAAAGCACCATGCAAAGATTGATCATTAGATAATAAATTTGAAAAATACACCATTGCAGCTTACATAATCTCTTCATCCTTAGAATGTCTCCTTCCCTCCAAACATATATTATGGATTCTATTAGTAGCCTTAGGCTTCATAGTAGTCATGTGAGAAAAATTACTTTTCCTATCTCTACTTTGGAGCTAAATCACGAGAGACCTTTGTCAAAAAATTCCTCTTCCTTTTGCACAATCTCATGGAGTTTAGATCAAAGACTCATTTCAGAGTAGCGTAAATTCTCCGAGGCTCCATGAAGTTCGAGTTGACTCTAGATATCCAAAAGTTCCTCCTTCAACTGCTTATTAATAGTGAAGATCTTCTCAAACGAGGTTTTCTTCCATCTCATAATATTGTTTTTAACAATAGAAAGATTCTTAGCAACTCTAAACATCACCATTTGAGAGATATCAATATTCCACCATTCTTAGATATGGTGATGAAGCTCATAGTTCAAAGTCCACATATTTTACAATAAAAAAAGGAATTTTTATTTTCTACAACATTTATCCACCATTAGAGAAATAGGAAAATGATTTGATTAAATCTAAAATAGGGTTGAAAATCTATAGTTATTCAGATTTTACGAGTTTGAAGAAATCAATGCCCTGTCCAATTTGACTTGGATTAGATCCACTCTGGCTCCTCTATTAGACCAAGTATAAGAAGCACCTTAAAGGTTCGAGTCCAAAAGATCTAGAGAATTGATCATATCCAATAGGTCTTGGCCTTCCTCCTTTTTTCTTGGAGTTATAAATAGGGGTATTAAAATCCCCCGTTATAATCTACTTATCACAAAAATTAGTTCTAAAATTTATCAATGATTCCAACAACTTTTTCCTTGCAACCTTATTGTTAGGTGCATAAATATTTGAAACTATTGAAACCAAATCCTCCTTCAAATGCTCATAGCAATATGATTTGGATAAGAAAAGATTTTTGTACCTTTAACAAGGTACTACTTAACTTACTATCAAAATAACAACGGAATCTAATTAGTGCTAATTGTGTGTTGAGTGAGATATTAAAATAATTTATAATTTTTGTCTTCTAATTGGAATTTTGGTATCCATAACACGTTAGAAAGATCATTATTGTTAAGGTTTTAAGATCATTGCAAATGTAATAGTACTATCTCATTGTATGTGTTTTCCAAATGCAACAATCTCTTGCATTTATATTGAGAATGAGCCAAGAAGACACATGTCCCTTCATGAGACATGTCTAGTCATTAATATGTAATTAATATAATGATAATTATTATTATATATATACATATAATATCTCTTTAGTATTATACTAATTTATCTAATATTTACATAATAATAATAATTATTTTATTAATTTAACTATTTAGTTATTATGAGAATAATTATAATCTAATTTTATATATACATATATATCAATGTATATAGTAATATCAATTTTACACACACACACACACATATATCTAATATGTACATAATAATAATAATTATTTTATTAATTTAACTATTTAGTTATTATGAGAATAATTATAATCTAATTTTATATATACATATATATCAATGTATATAGTAATATCAATTTTATATATACATATAGATATATAGATATATAGATATATATATATACATACATATATATAGATACATACATACATACATATATATATATATATACATATATATGTATGTATATATATATATATGTATATGTATATATATATATGTATATGTATATATACATATATCTATATATATATACATATATCTATATATATACATACATACATACATACATACATACATACATACATACATACATATATATATATATATATATATATATATATATATATATATATATATATATATAGATATATATATATATATGTATATATGTATACATACATATATATACATATATATATACATATATACATATATACATATACAGATATACATATATACATATATACATATATATACATATATATATACATATATATATACATATATATATACATATATAGATGTATATATATACATATATATATATATAGATGTATATATATACATATATATATATGTATATATATATATATATATATATATGTATATATATATATATATATATATATATGTATATATATATATATATATATATATATATATATATATATATATATATATGTATGTATATATATACATCTATATATATATACATCTATATATGGGTAAAAGTACAAACCTGTGTCACACTTTTATAAAGGAAATGGACAACAACATACAAATTTTTAAACTTTGACGATATAAAAGTGGCATTTGTGTTTAGAATTTGAAGATGATGTAAACTAATGAAATGTGTAAAATTTGATGAAGTTTATACTTATAATTTTTAAAAAAAAATTTGAACAAAATTTGACATAGTTTTTAATTTTTGAAGTCCATTTTTTTATTGCTGAAATATGCTGAAAATCTAGGGTCTAGTCCGCATTATCAAATTTTATGCAAATAATATTATTTTACTCTGATTTTCTAATATGTTTTAGATGACATGTATAGCTAGTGCATAAAGAAAGAAAGATTGCATTTCAGTATATGTTTTGTCTGTTATAACTATCCAAAGTTGGTGTTACCCGAAATCAATAGTTTTTAGTCCGTGTTAACTTTTTCCTATCAAATCTACACCATTTAAAAAAAAAATTACATATTATTGAAGAGGACTCTCTCCTCTAGTGTTAAATATAAAGTTTTAATTTTTCTGACATGATTTGATATTTTTAATATTTTTCGAACGAGTGTGTTCTTAAATGTTAAAATACTTACTTGAAGTAATTTTAATTTATAATATATTATATGGAATCAAAACATGATAAAAATTATATGATTATAATCCTGACTCCGAGCTCTAGAAAATGTTATTTTTAGATTTTACAGAAAGGTAAATTTTGATAGAGAATCGAAGCCCAGAAGTGAGAACTTCTGAGTCATCCCAATTTTTGCTTACTTGGCTGCCATGTGGGATGCCACATAGACTGGTTCGGCCTAACAGGGTTCGGCCGAACTTAAGAGGTTCGGCCAAACCCATGGCTGGTTTCACGACCAAACCCGGTCACATGTGAGCTAAGCCCCTAAATTTCAATTTTACCTCCTTTTTTTAATAAAATCATTTTTTTTTAGTTTTTTATATAAAATCATTTTTTTTAAAAAAGTTTTTTGAGATTTATAAATTATTTTAATTTTATTTGTAAGATTTAAATAGTTTTTATTTTAAATTAAGTTTTTTTTTATAGTTTTTTAAAATTTATTAATGATTTTTATTTGATATTTAGGTATTGCCTGTGAAATTTATTGTAGATTTATATTTATTAATGATTTTTATGACTTTAATTTTATTCAATTTTTTTTGTTAACATGATTTTGGTCAGTATTTGATATACAGGTTTACAAATTTTAGCTCTAATATTGAATTGAAGAATTGTGAAAGCTTTGGAAAACTTGAATCTAAACAGTTTTTACAAATGGGGAATAAAAGAAATAGAATCAGAAAATATGATCGAACAAAGGATGACAAAAATATCAAAAAATAGATAATCAAGATCAACTTGTTGAAGTTCAAGAAGATCAGCAAGAACCTATTGATATTCAAGAAGATGCAACTAAAACAGGGGAACAAATTGGTAGTTCCAGAGGTGGAAATATATCTTTTGGCATGGGCAATTTGAATGAGATGGATGAGGATTCACTTTTCAGTCAACTTTCATCAGAATAAATGTTATCTGAAAGTACAATTAAAAATCATTGCAAAAAACTTTGGGATGAATACTTTGAAAATAAAAGTATGGTTGGAAGAGCTCAATTATTTGTTAAGTTATTCAGGAAAAAAGAAATGACTCCTGTTTTGGAGTTGTTGGGTGTTGACAACAAGAAAAACTCAGGAGACAATGTAAATCGAACAATAGTTCAAAATTTGCAAGATGCATTGAATAGCATTAATAACTCAAGTCGAGGAGTTGATTTAAGTGCTGCACGTAGAGCAATTATGACTACTTTATCTAGTACGAGGTTGACACAGAGAAAGCAAGTGAATGCAATTTTTGATTTACTGAATGTATCTAGAAGAACTATTCAAAGATATATCAGGAAGAGAAATATGTTAGATGAAAACATTGAACACAATTGGGTAAGTATTTGTAGGCTTCCTCGAAAAGATAGAATTTCTGAAGATATAAAAAAACTAGTCATTGAATATTGGACAGCTCACTCTCATGTTTCTTCTAATAGAAGAGATACAATATAGATGAAAGATGAAGAGACTGGTATGAAAATTGCACATCCAAAACATTTTATAGATACAACACAAAGTGAATTATTTGAAGAATTCAAGAAAAAAAATTTAGATGTGAAAATATGTCAGAGAATGTTTGAGAGGTTGCGCCCTTGCTTTGTACGCATAAATAAGGTTAGTGAAACTTGTTGATGTCGAAATCATGTTGAGTTTCATCTATACCTGCAATCATATAAAAAAGTTATGGCAGTTCTTGATTCAAATATGGTCATCCCTAGAAGTACAACACAATTTGTGAAATCTATTTTATGTGATAAATTAGAAGATTCAGATGAGTTCAAAGTA
Organism: Chamaecyparis obtusa; assembly: GCA_027943335.1. NCBI lineage: Eukaryota > Viridiplantae > Streptophyta > Pinopsida > Cupressales > Cupressaceae > Chamaecyparis > Chamaecyparis obtusa. The sequence continues at coordinate 228,119 of BSBK01006315.1, forward strand.
CAGTGTATAAAGAATGCATGCAGTGATTGTGGAGATTTGCATAAATTTCCATTGCAAATTGACAATATTAATGTTTCAACACCAGTTTTGTGGAAAAGATTTGAATATGAGACATATCAAACAAGGAGCGGAGATGAATCCAAAAAAATTGTTTTGAAGGAGAGTGAATTGCCCTACCGTGAGTTTATGACCAGATTTCGTACTCTCATTTATCCACATATCCAGCATTGTCATGGTGCACAATCGCAAGCTAAACAGTTTTGTGATTCGAAAGATTGTTTTCCACCTGGTTGTATTCTTTCAATTGTAG